>VZTN01014227.1:43825-59067 GCA_013400515.1 Erpornis zantholeuca | reverse complement strand
GTGGAGTTGCCGCAGCCCATGGGCGCTGCCCTGGCCGGCGCTGCGCCCGCCGGTGCGGTGCGGTCACGGGAGACAGCCGGCAGCGGGCGGAGCCGGGTGGGAGATAAAGCCGCGGGGACCCCTCCTCCTCCTCTTCCTCCTCCTCCTCCTCCTCTCCCCACCCATCGCCCGGGAAACCGCCGGCCCCAAGAGCCGCTTACCGGCCCCAGCCCGGCCCCTCACCGCAGCCCCTGCTCGTCCCCACGGAAAGCCACACCCCGCTTCCCGGGCTGTCCCCTCGTCCGGACGGGCTGGAGCTGCTAAACCGGAGAGGAGAGATGGCTCAGACCAGGCTCAAGCCTGAAGGACTCCGAAGGACCTCCACCTGCAGGCAACAAGCCCAGAGCCTCCCCGAGCAGTAGAGATGCTCCTTGGCTCACACGTTTCACGGGAGCTTTGGACACCCCTCATTCACCAACGGGAACATTGGTGTAACCACAGGACCGGGCTGCAAACCCTACATCTGCTAATCAATAACATCCCGTTCACTCTTTTAAGCAAGTCTTTATCGATTGGTTTGGGTATTACCCTTCTTAAAAGAATCATGGTGGTGAAGCTGAAGAGCCATTGAGTTGAGAAGAGCTACAGATTCACTTTCCCCAAGTAATATCAGCAGCACTGAGAAACATAAGTTTACAAATTCTTCAAGCAATTATTTTCATTCAACATTTGTGTAATTTACCAAAAAAAATTTGACTTTCTGTTAACCTGAACCTGTCTTCCCCACAGAGAAGTAAAATACTTTAAAACCTTGATGGCTTGGCTACTTTTCTTCTGTCCTCAAATGACCAGGAAGCTGAAATCAAATGATACCTCTAGATACAACTGCAAATACTCTACACAGATCAATAGATAATACTGCTCCAACATATTTGTTTAAGGGCTTAGAAGGATGTTTTAGGGGTGTCATAGAAACACCAGTATGAGCATCACATATGCACATGACTGATAATTGTCTGCTACAAAAGGACCAGATATAAAGTGCTGCTGCCTGATCTTGCAACATGTTCAGAGAAGAGGGGAAAAAAAGACATCACAATTCTCTTACAGGTTTCTCAAGAAGTACATATTAAAACAAAGCAGCTCCATAACCAGTAGAGATAATAACATCCAGTCTCCTATAGATTTTTGCCCTAGGGAGGAACACCTACATGGGCTCACTGATGTTCACCTCAGGACTGGGTGTAAGATCTCTCTCCTCTGACTGGCTACCTATTTTCACGTCAATTGTAGAAAGTCAGTATTTTCAGGGTCTTTGTCTATACTTTCCTGACAAATTCCCTGAACCTGAACAATTAGCACAAAATTTAGTAAAACAGGACTAGTGGGTGCATAGGTATGACACGTAATTCCTTCACCACCAACAGCCCTAAAGCAGACAGACAGCACAAATATGTGACTTTTTCTTCAGAAAAAAATCTCTCGAAGGTTTGAAACCACTTCTTTTTGATGCCCAGTTTTCTGAAATTCACACATAATAAAATAAACCCTCAGGCCAAGCTTTCAGCACAAAGCATCAGCCCAAAGCAAATTTTTAATGGCGGAGTTAAGAAGGAAGAAAGGGTGCTCTGAAAGCAAGGCTAGAAGATATGCTGCTTGAGGCTCCATGTGGTTTTCTAATACAAAAGCAAACAAAAAATCCCAGCAACCCACACTGACCATAGGCTTGCCACATTTCAATGTATTTATGAACATGTTTTTAATATGCAACTTACCTTGGAGGAAGCAGTTGTGATGAGCACAGAAGCTGAGCCATCTCCTCACATATTAGAAGAGGCAGCTGAGAGGCAAAAATCCCCTGGAGATGCCTTGACCCCAAGCCATTGCCCTGACCACAGGGAGAAGATATGAGGCTGGTTCAGAAACCTGCAGTGGTATTAAGGATGACAGAAAGGTGATGTAACTTCTAAGTGCTCTCACTCCTCCTACAAGTTCAGTGTATCACACACAAGCCAAGCACCCTATGTGCACAGACCAAGGGCTGCATTAAGTTCAGTAAGGCAAGAAACTGCCAGCACACCCATCTGAAGCTGGAGTCAGCAGCAGTTTCAGGGGACTTAAGACAACGGAAATGTGATGTATTCCTCTATATACTGTCTGGGATTGTAATGAGTCAGTCCTCTCTTGGCAGCTCTATTGTAGTTGCCTCCTACTACAAATGAGAAGACACACTTAGTTTCAACTTAACTTGTGTTTTACACAAACAGAGTATTTCACTTCATTACTGAAAATCACTGGTAGCAAAATGCAGTCACCTAAGCAAGTTAATGAAGTGAACACTTGACATTAGGGGAAAGGAGCAATGTGTTCCCTGCATCAGCAAACTCTTGGTGTCTGCCATCACACACCCTGGGTACGTCATCTCTTCTGAGGAAGACTGGGAGGTGTATGGATGTGAACTTCTGTAAGTATTCAGAAGGTGTAGTGAAAAAGGATTTTGTTATTCTTTCCCTAAATTAACAAAAATTTTACCCAGCTGGGAAAACAGGTTGATCGATGGGATTATTCAAATCAAATTCTGGTGATTTTCCCTTTTTGGACATTTTTGTTAGTCTGAGTGTTTAAAATACAAACAATCTGTCTGTCAAGGTGGTATGCAAGTCTATGGAAAAGGATCTTTAAAATCCATTACTCCTGGGTATTAGGGAACAGCCCTTACCTGCACAATAATGTATACTTTTCAAAATCCTTTTTTATGTAAGTATCCACACAGAAATCTTATTTACCCAGTATTTCTTTCTAACAAAACATTTGCTTACAAAGGCTTGGATCTCATCTTATGAAAGTATAAGACCTGGACTTTGATGATCCTTGTGGGTCCCTTCCAACTCAGGATAGTCTATAATTTCATAGAAAAAAATATAGTGCTAATTAGCATCTTCTGCATATTTTATTTTGAACAGTGTCTTTTAGATATGGATGTTCTCAAAATCGCAAATGTCTGAAAAAATTGTCAGTTGTTCATCAGTAGTTAGAACAATGAGATAAATTTTTTCCTTATCATATCTACAACAGAAATTCAATTTAGACCAAACTTGCCCTCTTTAAGAGTTGCACTTTAAATATATGCTCAAAGTTTACCAATGCAACCACCTTGTTCACAGCTGATCCTCAATTCCATTGTTTTCAAGTTCTAATTCTCATGTTTTCAGGCTACCTTGTATTATGTTTCTCCCTGGACAGTTTTAAGTCTTGCCCCAGCACTGTTGTTTTCTAGCAGGCAACCTGGGCTTGTAGGTTTCACTGACTTATTCAACTATTATGGTACAGCATAGATGGTGCTTGCCAACACTTAGCCAGTAAAGGACAGACAGTTACAACTCAATTTCCAGTAAACCTGCAAGGATGATTCTTCTTGAAAATTCAGTAGTCCAAGCCCCAGTCTAACAAAAAAACCCCCACTCTTGTGTCAACTGGGGGTTGTTTGTTTTACATGTCAATAAAAAAAGACCAATACATCAAGATTCTAAATTATTTACATTCTCATAAAGAGGGGGCAAAATCAAGAACTTACCAGTAAAAGGTGTCATGGTTCCACAACCCTTGAAAGATCTCTGCATTGCTGGGAACATTTCACTCTTAACAAAAAGGGTTAACTAATTTGATTTGGGTTACAGAAGCCAAATGACAATCATAACAAAACCCAGAGGGCAACAAAAAGAAAAAAACCTACCAGCCCCCATGTTTCTGCACTATTTCTTAATAATGGATATATTGTGAAAGCACTTGGTCACACGAGGCTGACCCCAACTGTGCAAGGTACCATCTGGACACAAAATGAATGTTCATCTTTGCTGGCAGTCAGAAAGACAAGAAATAGCTGATAGATGAGATAATAGAGAAGCCAAAGTAGGAAGCAGTGAGATAGCATTACTATTTATAAAATGAATGGGCCTAACAAGAACAAAAAAAAAAAAAAAAAAAAAGCTGTATCAGGTCAAAGGAAAGATCCACCTTACTCAGGATCCTGACTCTGACAGGACTGAAAGAACACAGGAAACTCACTCATGGTATGTGCCCCCAAACTCTCCCATCTTCCAGCATTTGCAGGTCACAATCTGCCTGAGGCAGATGTGTCTGCCATGTTTTAGCAACCCTTAACACCTTTCTCTTCTATGAACCTATTCCACCAACCCTTGAACCCTGGTTCAAGACCCTGGCACTCAAAGCATCCTCTGTTCCACTTCTCAGCCACATATGAGTTGAAGAACCTACTTTTGTATGCTTTGAGCCTGGCTCCTGCCCACCTCAGCTGTTGGTGGTTTGTTCCTTGTATCAGGATAAACACTGAAGAATCAATTCCCCACCTCACACCATTTATGATTTTTGTTCTTCACAGCAGAATAAACATCAAAGAATCAATATGCCATGTCCCCTATCCTCACCTTTAGTTAGCAGCAGTGATAGCAAGTTGTCATTTTCTGGCAGTTGATCAATAGGTAGTTAAAACACTTCAGAAGAGATTTTCTGTGGAAGGATTTAGAAACCCCCTTCTAGAGACAACGTTGTGCTAGTAATACCAAGTTTACATGAGAAGCAATGAAGGGACCCTGCATGGAGGGAGCAGCCAAACTGCCTTGCCCATTATAGACTCATTGTAATCCCTTGCACTCCTTGTTACCAACGAGAAAATGTGGTAAAGAGGTTTCTATAAGCCCCTCTCTCCCTTTTTCTGGCTGCCTGGCAGCCCCACACTCACCAAGGGAGTTTTTCTGCACCAGCCCTACACTCCTCTGAGCTCTGAGCTCTGAGCTGGTCTTGCCTCACCTCGAGCCCACCACTATGCAGAGCAGCCCACAGATGGGCCAGCTACCATCTAACCTTAAATGATCCACATGGGCATTATTTATCATGGCAACACAGTGAGGAACAGAATCAAACTGCAAGAACTTAGGAGGAAAAGCAATTTGTCTTTCTCCTTGGCAGTGACAGTGGAAAATTTAAATTATGACTCCTTCTATTAACAAAACCCCATAAAACAGTGGAATGTATAGGTTTATAAAGGTCCATGGAAGCAGACTTAAAAAATATTATTTAAACACATCACTTTAAAGCAAAAGGAGTATTGCCAAGACTAAGGGCTTTCTTTCATCTCAAGTCAAGATTTTAATTTATCTATTTGTTCCTGCTCTCATGGAGTTCACTAATGAAATTCTCATTTTTGGGCCAAATCAGACATGAATTGAGACAAAATCAACAATTTATCCTAAAACATCTAGTAAGCAATGAACAAGGGACCCACTGGCCAGGCAATAAGTGCCAAAGAAATGTGAATATTCTGTTAGTGGATATGCCAGCTTTACAGAAATTTCTGCACCCCCTTCCTCCCAAGTCTCAGACAAATAACAAATAACAATTAATTTTGCAATAATTCTTTCTGAATGTGATTATTGTCCATAGTCCTGAAACCCCCTTTGTTTTAAAAGCTTAGGGGACATAAGATTCTTAGGTGATTCACAAGGTAGAAATGGAGTTCAGGACTAAAACTTTCAAAGGTAAGTTGATGGGCTAGAAGTAAGTCATAATTCAATGTTCACATCAGTGTTAGGTCTGTTCCTAAAAAGTCTACATTTTAGCACACAGACCTGAAGAATTTGCTGTTGAGCTCAGCTATTACCTCCTGCCTGCAAAGATTTTTCTTTTAGAGTTATTTTCAGGTGCCCTTGAAAATATCGAATGGCCAGATGCTTAAACTGGACATTCAGAAACAGTTTGGAATCCTTTCTGTGCCCAAAAGGTTGATATATATGATGTACTAGATTCTTCTATTAGAGGTTTTACAAAAATACAGAAGATAAGTAAGAGTGCTTCTTACCTCTGAGATCACTCGGGTTTCATTTTACTATCTCTGATAACAAACATCCTCTCAAAGCTGTATTCCAGAGGAGAAAAGCATCTTACTCTCTTATTTTAATATACTACGCAGACACATTAATCTCTTTCCCTGTCTCTCACTTCATAAATTAATTTGCAAGATGCAGCTAAATCAGGTTTTACAAGACAGGATCACAAAATGAAGAGATGAAAAAATGGCAAAATGCTAGAGAAAGGACCTTTATACTGAGCTGTCAGGAAGATGTCAGTGCAGCACTGCATCTTTCTGAAACAAAGTGTGTGCATTGCTTTGGGCACACACATACCTAAAACACACTTTCTCCATTTGAAAAGCCTAAATTAGTACTCAAGCAGTGTAAGACAACTGAATCCAGATCCATGAGAGGAAACTCTCTTTTCCTCAGAACTGTGTATGAGAAAGGCACATCTCTTATTTGGAGTCCCACACTTTTATTTCAAGAGGCCCTTCTGCACTCATAGTTCTTAGTTGTGCAGTACCGTGGGAAGATGATATCCCTGCTTTATTATGTTTTATTTTCATACCCTTTTTCAGATGTCAATTCTTCCTCTGTTGTTGATATAAATTTCCATTGCAGTTTTCCACACATAATAATTGCTTTTGCCCTATATTGGTAACGATGCCAACCAGCAGAGAAGCTGCCTTGTTTTTGTGTGCAGTGTGCCTGCAGACTATAGAAACAGCAGATACATCCTCAGCACAACAAATGTCTTCATCAAAGCTGTGTATTTATCCACCTCTGCTTAATTAATACCTTAGCTTTTGAAAACCTAGGGAGGCTAAAATTTGCCAGTCTTTTTACAGTAGCTATATATAGTTCACACTGACTGGGACTTTCCTAACTTTCATGTGCCATTTTACTGAAATAAGAGAATTCTGCTTCAGCAAATACCGGCCAGGCTAAGAAAAGATAAATGTACATCAAAACAGCACCTCTCTATCTAAATATGGGTTTAATACAAGAGGATGCTAATGGTTTTGATTAATCAAAACTTCTGTCATAGGCATACAGTAAACAGTTCTTACAATTAGCAACATGGAAGCAGTGTGTCTTAGGTTTTAAAAAATAGGCACCCACAAACACTAACTATATTTTGTGCTTTGCTTTTTACACACAATTTTAATCAGAATTTGGTTCTTGACAGATAAAGTACTGGCAATTTTTAAGCACTTAAAGAAGGCTCTTGTATGCATAATTTCAAATATTTGAGCAAAGTATTTGTACCCACGAAATAAAACAAACTGTAAGCAATCAATAGTAGTTACATGATGTCCTCACACGATGTTCTCATAAGAGACATCCTTTTAGCACCTATATAAGGGTGACAAACTCCTCTCATTTATATTCATAAAGATTAAGAAAATCACCCCTGTTAAACACAGAATCAGCTTTTGGATCCACAAGTAGAGGCAAATGGTAGAGAGACATAGAAATGAACAGTTTGGGAATTTCTGCATTAAATACTTCCTCTAGTTTCATTTATTCCAGGTTTAACAGCAAAATGGAGGCAACACACTAAAACCATCTGTTCCTTAATACATACCTGGAGTATTTGGGAATTACTTTATTACAATAATTTGGGAATTACTCCCAAAACACTGATGTTTTGTTTATTAGTATTTGCATTGCATTTCAAAATTCATGACTTGGGGCTCCTAAAATGCATGGAATTGTGTGAAAATGATGAACATAACTTAAAATAATTGCTGTGGAGATTCAATTCTTTGATTTCTGACAGCGAGCATTTAGGATTCAAGGACTCGCCTTTCTCTTTCTTCCAGAATGAGAAGGGCCAGTTCTTTTCCAACCAATCCCAAACCTCTCCCCTCTCATAATAAGAAGCACATGTCACTTGGGGAGGCTCTGACAGGGAGCTGACAGCCTGGAAGCCTCTCACAGCAAACCTGCCCTAGGAGGCTGCGACACGGTGAAACCACAGATGCTGGCAGCACCAGTCCAAATGTTCAACAGCATAAACAAGAAGAGATCTGGACTCAAACCTAACAATGACCAGAGCACTTATTTGAAATGAAGCCACTCTTTTTTGATTTAGTTTTCAAAGTAGCGAACGTTGCTCCATTTGGCAATGCTACAATGCAGTGTAAATCAAATCTAACAAAACCTCTGAAATTCTGTGTGCACAAGCAGTTCTGTTCAGGGGAGGGATGAAAAACTCTGGCAACTTCTCTTTCGTCACAGATTTCTTTCAAAGCATTTAAGTTAGTTTAAACACTGATGAGAACATTTTCCATTGCATTATTATTCATGTTCTCACAGTCACAGACATGATACTGCTCTTCTGTTTGGGGCTTTTTTCTTTCTGCTATTTCATAAAAATTTGATTTGAGAGGGTGAAAAACTAATTAGAAACCATTGGACCCTTCTAAGAAAAACCTATGCATATTATTAGGTGCTGTTACTCTGACTGCAGTACATGTTTTCTGCATGCTCCATGCTTTTGACTGAGAGATACTTGCTGACCTAGGATCTTGTCAGCACTTATGTTTACAGAGTATTTAAAGATAATGACTGTATGTGACCCTTGAACTAAATGTTCTGGTTTCAAAATGTGAAAGAAAAACAAAGAAAAGCAATGTGTTACCATAAATGAATTTGAAAGAACTAGGAAACTATTTACTGATCCAGCCAACATTTATATGCCTGATTAATCTCCAGGAATCTGACAGGCTAAACACAAGTTTCTAAGTTTGCAGGAGGGGAGCTGGGTTGTCAAGTGCACAGGTAACACACGGCATTGCTGCAGGGTTACGAAGCACCTGCCTGCATGGCAAATCATATCACGGAAAGCAAAAGGGTGGGGCAGCTCCTCGGCTGCAAGGCAAATTCTGCACAAGTTCAGGTGCTTGAGTGGTCACATATGGCGGGCAGTTTACAGCCCAAAAGCTGCCCACAGCCTGGTGAGTTCACCTTGCTCACAGTGACCTTTATCTTGGGAAAATATTGAGAGAGGTTTGCCAACTGGAAGAATTATTTTTCTAACAGCAGCAGTCGGGCCCTGCTGCCAGCCTCCTAGGGGCTGTGCTCTCTCACCCATGCTGTAAGGGCAGCACACCTTGGAAAAAACACTCCAAGAGCTACAAAGCTACAAAAGGCAATGACAATATGTGGCTTGCAACCTCTCCTAGAATGCTTCAACTCTGCTCCCCTCATACTCCTCACTGGCCCCTACAAAAGCAAGTCGCCAGCACGCCATGGTGACAAACCCTGCCTCCAGCAGCAATGCTGGATGGAGTGTCTCAGTGCACGTGCTGCAGAATTCCAGCTTTCTGGCAAGCCCTTCATTTGCAGCAGTAGGTCCAGTCATATGACAGGAAAGGGTTTCCAGTATTTGGCTTTCTCCAGACAGCAAAAGAACTTCTAAGTAGCCGCCACGGGAAGAAAAATTGGAAACATCTGATCTTGCAACACTGGACGCATCTGAGCACTGTGGAGGAACACAGAGCTCATGAGAGGGTTCCTGCTGAGCTGGACTGGGAATGTCCAGACCTGCTGCCTGGGCAGCAATGCAGCACTGCATTTCCCTTGTAGGACTGCACTTGCTCGTACACTTGTGCTCCTGACATTGTCTTGGCAGCCTGCTGGGAGGGGTCCCTGCTGATTGTGGTATCAGTGCCCATCTGGGTGCTGCCCAGAGTTTGCTTATTGCTTTCTGTATCATCCTCTGGGGGTTTTGTTGTTTCTCTAAAAACACAAAATGACATGCATCACCACATCCTGCTCTGCCTTTGCCCTGGGCAGCACAGGCAGGCTCTGCTCAAGGGGGAAGCAGGAGGAGAGCTCTCTGGGGCCTCTGTGCTCTGCAGTAGCCTCAGTTATGGACCCAGACCCCTTTGTGCTACACTGTGTATGGAGAACAAAAGCAGTCCAAACAGAAAACAGGAAGACCAAAAAGGATATAATCATGCTGGCATGGCTTCTGTGGACTTCTAATAGGCCTTAAGGTATGTTCTGATATATATAAATGTTAAGACATCATAACTCATAACTTTTGTAGCCTAACCATCCATAGAAAGATGCAAGGGAAGGTGAATCAAAGGGAGTGATCAGAATAAAGACAACATAAACTTTTCAATTGCGTTGTTCAGAAGGAAACACAAAAGTGCAGGGCCTGACTGGTTTATGTGATCTCATGATAAAAAAATTAAACCAAGAGCTGGCTTTAGACACAGTGACATTAAGTGCATTTACTTCTGATAATTGTATTGATGTTGCAAAGACTACAAAAGTGGGTTCCCTCTGACACTAAATTGACAGTCTTTTCTACAAATCCAGCCTGCATTTGAATAAGGTATTCTGACTTTTGGTAACCTCTGTGCCAAATGGGTTATTTATTGGCACTTCATAATCATTTGTCAGGCATTAGATGTCTCTTATTTTAATGTACAGAATCATACCAGATATGCATTACTTTGATTAAGTACCTGTATTATTCTTTCTGTCATTTTTGTATTTAACCCAAAGATTTTTCACCATTCCTCAGACAGGCTGGAACTCCATTGGACCATCACCTGAAGCAGAAGGTTAGGAAGCAACATACATCACAAAAAGCACAGCTAGAAGGAGGAAGGAGCCTGTATATTGACATTGCACTGCAAAACCATAAACCTTTTTGCTTGAAATATTCCAGCAATTCTCCAATGAACTACCCACTATCTCATTGTTCCTGTTTCTTGCGAAGCAAATGCAAATTGTTAAATCAGATGCCCTCCATCAGACAGGCCCCCAAGCAAAAACTCATGGCAACACTGAGTCCACACAGCACCGGGCAGAGGCAGGCGTGGAGGAAGTGGTGGCAACACCTCTGGCTGGTATTGCCATAAGTGACCCCAGCATTTGAAACCATATTTTTATTCTGCATCTGGGTGGAGGCTGCTGCAGTGCTTGGTAACATGAGGGGACTTAATTGTCCTTAAATTACATGAAATTAAAGATGGCAGTTATACCCTTCACCTTCAATGAGGTTTTAATTAGATCCATCCCACCAGCCTGCCCATCTGTGCATATCCATTTTGGCATATTACTAATGTGTTTAATGGAAATAAACAAAGCCATGTGTTTTAAGTTAAAACAAAGAACATGACATCTTGGTTACATAGCAATTAATAATTTCAGTGGAATTTTATTTCAGCACAGTATTATGTTATGGATCATACACAAAATCACAAGATACTCCTTTTCTATGTGTCCAAGACATGTCCCGTACATCAGATGACCTATTATTAATTCAAGCAGTAATTTATTCAGAGACAATTAAAAATTTTGGTTTGGGATGCTTCTTGTAGGGAAAGTACTAGGAGTTTTTTCTCCATCTCTCAATTGTACTCATTTGAAGTGATTTATTGCTTATAATGCTTATGTTATAATATAACATATCCTCTATATTTACATATATATATTTATACAAAGCTGAACAACTTATGGTAAATTATTACACATCTAAAACTCATCTGCAATTCAAGAAGTTTTGTTACTGAGCACAAAGAAAAATACGAGACACTTTGTTAAATGCATAAATAGACTCAGCTGACTCAGCAAACATGTGACTACCACACCACTGCTCAGAAATTTCTTGTAAAGTATAAGGTAGGAAGCCAGAAAGGAAGCATAATGCAATATGTTCTTTAAAGTTATAATGGAACATATGAGAAAGAAAACACAATGCAGTATGACTTACTCTGTAACTAGTCTAACCAGAAAAAAATAATTATAAGTCAGCTCTCCATTAATACCGGGTGGATTATCAAATTTGGAAATAAATTAGGCTAAGGATGCACAACAGCTGCCTTGTTTCCAAACAACCCAATTAAAGCTGGCAGGGCTTATTAACTCACACACAGCACCATCCAGGCTTTGTACTTCTGCTTCCAGCCCTGAGCTGGGCAGTTAGGCAGGAAAGCACTTGGGCAAACCTGGAAGTGTGGCACTGAGACCTTCAGTCCTGCAGAAGGCACAGGCCCAGCTCCATCTCACACTGTGGTCCTTTCTTGTCCCATGGCCAGACCTGACTGGCTGGTTACCCAGGGATGTTCCTGGCCATCCTCAGACAGGAACAAGACTGTCCCATGTAAAAGCCCAAAGGTTTGAAGATGCACCAATTTCTGTGCACCTACAGTAATACTGGAAGATTTTACATCATTTTGCCAAAAGATTTGTTTAGCAGACAAATCTTGAATTTTCAGATGAATTCAAACTTTCTTCTTCTTTCCTTTAAAATTGATCATTCTCCCAACTATGAGATTTTTGGCTCTAGTCAGGCTTTTGCTGGAAGGAAACTTCATCTTTTCTTAGAAACAGTACAATTAGTTTATGTAATGAATTACTTCATACTCAATGCTCAATTATTTATTGATTTTACCTGATGCCGTGATTACTTACTAGTTTTATAAGCAGTATATATCAGTTTAATTGCAGCCATTCCAGGGGTTTTTCCTTAAGTTTTCACACTCTAAGAGCTGTATTTCTTAACATAATCAAATCATCTGTAGGTTACAGAACACACACATACAAATTAATTGGGCTGCTTCCTGGCAGTGATCTCCAGCTCAGTTCACATGGCTGTGGCAGGTCTTTTGAGCATTCAGGTGACTGATTCCGGGTGCTGTGCCTCCTGTTTCCCTATTCTCTTTCCACATGTACAATGTTCCTAGAATGGCAGTAAGAGTGCTTTTCACTAGCAAGATTTTTTGTAGTAGCTGAGTATATTGCATTCAGTACCTGGATATAGAACATGGAAACTCAGGAAACCCAGAACTTGTGTCAAAGAATGAGACACCTCTCCCCAAAGGACTGCCAATGCTCAAGGTACCTAACATTTTTTTATAATACTGTTAATGCTGTATAAATAAGTTGTTGAAATGTTTGGTGGTAGTACTATGGGTTATTTTAATTATTTTAAAAGCATTATTTGCTGTTATGAAAACTGAATAATAATTCAAATAAATAAATTCAAATAAAACCAAGTGACTAGGAAATTAATTTCAATTACTAATGGGCATTTTTTTAAAATTCATAACCATCTGGACTGTATTGAGAACATTCAATAAAAACATTTTTATTGATTTATGAATAAGTAATTTGCCAAGTTTAGAGCTGTGTATGAAATGATGCAACAAAGAATGACAACTAGTAAAAAGAATCACCTTTCAGTAAGTTAATGAAGTGCTTTTTTGTTTTATTTAAATAAAACTAGTAGAACCTGTTCTGGAAATAACTATCCTTAAGTTCAGAATGACAACAGGCTTCCTATCCTGAATGTCAGACTAAACAAAGCCATCAAAAGGAAGAAGATAAAACCTTCCAGGTTATTGTACTGATGTGAAATAAAACCACAAGCCACCTTGATGCTTTCCTGGTGAAGGAAATACTTCAACCCAATGGGTTGCTGCACTATTTCAAGACTAAAGGGGGAAAGAAAGAGGCAAGAGTTGTAACTAAATTATTTGGGAAATATTAAAAGGTGCCCTGAAGGTACTTAAACAGATACAGAAAATCTGATGAAGCGTGGTTTTCTTGTTCTCCATGAATTTCAAATAACATTTTCAAAATCCCCAATGAAAGAAAAATAAAAACAGACTGACAAAATTGGCTCAGATGTGATCATGGATTCTTAAGCCTAATGCCTAACTAGTGCCCTTTTTCATATTCTGTAGAAAAAAAATCTCTGACCTCTTTTCACCATTCTAAAATTCTCTGAAACATTATTATGATAAATCCGCATCTATTTTTATTTTCTCTTTATGTAAATACATACTGTCATCCTTGGTATTTTTGGTATTAGCTAGAGATTCTTATTATGGTTCAGTGTCTTTATTCAGGCAGGAAAAGGGACTGAATGTGAGACCTCTGTTCTTACTCAAAGGCTTGGAACAGGGAGTCCAGCTCTATGACTGGTGGAGCAGTCCCACTGTTACGGCTTGGCACATTGGGTTAAAGGTCCCATCACAAGCTTCAGAAGCAATACCAATCAATGTCAGACACACAGAAATACCTTAGACAAAATTACAGGGTTCAATGGTCTTTCTTGTACATAATTAAAACAAACAATCATTCAGCCAATCTGCAAAAAGCCTTTTAATCAGGGAAAAAAAAAATCTTTATTAGCAATTACCTTGTCATATAAAATGCTTGTTATTGCTTAAGAATTACAGAAGTGGAAAAATCCACTGGAACTTCAATGCAAAAAGCTCTTCTTTTAAAAGAGGGCAGCAATGTGAGTTATCTGAAGATTGTGAAATTTCTTCGAAGATGTTAGCATCTTACAGCCAGTATTTTTGTTTGCATATTCTGTTTAATGGGCAGGATTCTTCCTAAAGTCTTTAAAAGTGGGTTTTGCTTTAGTTTTGGTTTTGTTTTTTTCTTAAATGAGATTCTGGATTCGAGTATCTCCATTTTTATCTCAAGGCACACCGGAGCAACAAAAGCTACAGCTGACAAGAGTGGAGTAAATTCCCTGCAAGATCTGTAACTCTGGACTTCTGGAGAGGATAAGGCATCTAAAAGCAATGGCCACCCCTGTGTACATGTACCTAATCAAATACTCACAGATCAAGTTGTGCTTACTTTGAAAATACTCATTTTGTTCAACTAAGCATCCGAATTAATGACCAAATACTGGAGTTATCCGACACAACTAAGACAGCATCAAGGCAGTCATAAAACATGAAGGACTAGACAAAGGACTAGAAACTTGAAATGCATCCCTTCTAACCCCCCAATTGTTATGGAGTTGCGGTGTTACGGACTATGGCTGTGTGGGGATTGGCCTGTCTGGAGCACAACGAGCTCCCAGTTACACTTGCAGAGTTGTCCATGGACAAGAACAAATGCAGATGCCACAAACGAGGGTCACTGATAAGCAAGCGGTTGTGATGATCGCACAAAATGTCCCCGCCGTGCACCTGCGGAGAGCACCAGCAAAGGGCTCCCACAGCGGGACGTCCTCAAGCCCCACAAGCTCAGGCTGGAGGTTGCGATCTTCCCCTGGTTTTTATCACACCCACGCACCCTCACAGCCTCTCTCAGCTGAGGGGGCATCCACGGCCCCTGCTGCATCCCTCCTTTTGCCACGCCGCTCTCCCGGGTAGGGGCTGCGGGATGCCGCTCCACCCTGCCACCCGCGCGGGGAGGAGGGCACGGGCCGCCCTCCATCTGGGACCTCCGTCCCGCTGCCCGCCGAGCTAATGGCGGCAGGAAGCCTCCCCCCCGGCCGTCCCCGTGACTCGCTTCCTCCAGCGGACGGGAACTGGGCGGAGTGAGCGGCCCCGGCCCCGCCAGCGGAGCCGTCCAGCCGTGCCCGGTGCCAGCAGAGCGCCGTGGCCGCCCCCGCGG
>VZTN01014227.1:21557-43722 GCA_013400515.1 Erpornis zantholeuca | reverse complement strand
GGGAGCAGCGTCCCGTGGCGGGGAGAGGGGTGCCGGGGGCGGTGCAGGGGGACAGGGCGCGGAAGTGGGTCAGGGTGAGCTCGGCTGTCGGGGCCGTCGGGGAAAGGGGTGCGCTGAGGCGGGCACATGGCACCCATGCGGCCGCGAGGGAGGTCTGGTGTCCCGCGGGGCATTCCTCGGGGGAAAAGCGGGCAGAGTCTGCTCCTGGGGGTCTCCCGGGAGGAGGGCTGTTCTCCAGCGCGGGGAGCACTGCGCCCTTTCTCTTCACCGCCCAAAGAGAAACTCCTGTGGCTTTTTCCTCGCACCGTCCCGCCGGGGTGTGCGCTCGGTGGCTGTAAGGGCTGCCCTGAGCAGCCGAGGTGTGTCGGGGAAGGACAGGTGGGCACGGCTCGGTGCGCCGGCTTCCCCCGAAGGGAAAGGGACACCTGTGCGCGGTGAGTCACCTGGCCACGGTGACAAAATGGGCTGGAAGAGTGTCACCGCCAGCGTGCCTGCTCCTCCTCCAGGGCCGCTGTGGTACAGGAGCACCCGTGAGGATCAGTCAGGCGGATCTCATCGAAAATTACGTCCTTCTGAAGGGGTCTGAGGAGCGAGGAGAGGCGGTCGCCGCCCTTCCTTTCCCTTCCCGAGTGCAGGCAGGGGAGGCCGTTCCTCCTTTGGCCCCAGTGCAGCGCCCTGTGCCCCGCTGCCGGCAGCCGGGACGTGCCGCAGCTGCGAGGGGAGCCCTGGGCCCGGGGAAGCCCCACACGAGGAACATGCCGTGTCGCGATGTGATCAGCGGCTGGTTGGGTGGAAGAGAGAAGTAGAGGGGAAAGAGTGGAAAGTTCACTGAGGGATGGGGAAGGTGCGCGTGGTGACAAAGCGTGGCAGAGAGAGATAGAGAAGTAGTTGGTGACGCAGGGAAAGACGTGAGGGCAGGGTGGATCAGCATGGATCCGGCTCCCAGGTAGCCCTCTGTTGTAATCCTGACTCGTCAGCTGATGGATCAGGAGGAGGAATGAATAGTAAGCTGTGGAGCAGATTGCTGCAAGGTGTTACAGAGTCTGTCATGAGACATTTTAAAGGAAAGATGGGAAGTGCACCTGTCAAGACTTAATGAGCCTTCGGTCATATCTTAATTGCCTCATCTTATCCTGTTTTTCTGTAATTTCATTAAATCCCATTCTAGTAAGAAAGATTTCCATCACGTGTTTGATGTGGCGTATTTGCAATCATTGTTGGGAGTTTTAAACACTGGATTGGAAAAAGTGTTGAGTAACCTGATGTTACATCAAAGTCAACCCTGCTTGGAGTAGAGGTTTGGACAAGTTGACCCGCAGAGTTCTGTACCAGCCTGAGCTTTTCTGTGTTCCACAGTTTACCAGAATGTGCTAGATTTATTATGGGTAGTTAGTAACATTTTTAGCATTAACCTTCCAACTGCGTCTTAAAGCTGAAGAACTTGACATGTAGGAGAAGTGAATTTACCTCTTCAGTCAACACTTCCTTCAGTGATTAAAAACATAACGCTGACTGAAAGCAGCTGAACAATGCACTGAACTGAATTTGGAGGTCGTTGTCTTCCCTGGGTCCTGAAATGAAGGCTATTGGTATCTCCTTTGCAATTACTGGAATACCAGGCTGTGCATAAACCTGAGTATTGGCAGGATGTTTTGCCTTGATTTGGTCATTGCTTTTTCTTCAAGCTCTACAACTTTTGGAGGGAGGGACATTGTTTAATTTTTATAATGGACCAGCATTGCTAAAATGTATTCTTTTGAGGCAAGAAAGGAGGAGTGGATTTTTTCAGTCTTTTATATTTTTATTACTATTTTCGCTGGGGAGAGCTTTAGATTCACAAAATCAAGGCAAAAAGTTAGTCCCTGTTCCACAGAAATGAGTAGCATAGCATCTCACAGGATCATTTACTTCTGCATGAGGGAACTTGATTCTCTTCTGCTCTGTGCAGTCACAGGAGTGCGAAGGGATGGCAAAATGAGGATATAACCTCACTTTGTATAAACCATGCGAAGTATGTGATTTACATACAAGACCGAGGAGAATTAGGCCAAAGTTATTTCTTCATCGGATTTCTGAAACTTGATTTATCTCTCCCCAACAATACAGTACTTTTGTTTTGATTTATTTCCAGACACTGGCTGAAAGAGGCCATAAGAAGTGTCTTAATTTTGAGGTGTTTGGCTACAAAATAGAGAAAAAACTTGTGTCAGCAGCCATGCTAAAAACAAAGAAAATACTTACATGAAACTAGAAAATTTCTTCCTATCTTTCCAGAAGCTGAGATAATGTTAGGAATAATGGGGCCTCCTAAATGTTAGCCTAATATTTGGATTACTGGTTTATTTCAGCAGCTTTAGCTGCTATTCCAGAATTTGTCAAAACAGCAACAAAGAAAATACATGCTGGTATTTTGTTGCAGTGATTTCAAATGGTATTCTTAAATGTAAAAGTTTCCAAGAATAACTTCCAAGCTGTCTGAATCATTTATTGTTTTTATTATTTTTGAACAATGTGCTAATAGCAGAGGCCAAGACTTTTAGAAATTGGTTCCCGGAGCTGTTCTACCTCAAGCCATATTTAGACAAATGAAAAATCTGAACCTGCAAAAATTCAGTAAGATTTACAAATGTAGCTGACATTCTAGTATTTGGGAACCTTTTCCAGCAGGGAGAAGTGTGTGATTTGTAGCCTACTTCAAGCAATTTCTTTATAACCTTTTTGTTTTGGCTTGAGATTTGGCTTGATAAACATTGTGTCAAGTTTTGTAATTTTTATTTTCCCCATGTACTTTTCATGTGCCATTGTAACACAAAACAAGGCAGTTGAGCACTGTATAGATACAAGCTATAGATACATATAGTTTGTTGACATTATTTTGCTCATTTTAATACATCATTGAAGACAAAACCTTTGAAACCAGATATTTTTGAAAATCAATATTCTTCAGTTACTGAAGTAATATCTTAAAGTGGAAAACTCTCAAAATCGTGCTGCTGTCCTTACAGGGAAGTTCTGTACAAAGGTCCTTTAAATGCTTGGGTTCCTGATATCCATTTCATTGACTTGGACTACTTCCGTTCTCTGGTTTTTATGTTCTCTTTATTTGCAAACAGTACTTTGTAATGCGTATTCCCTTACATGCCAGGGTCTCAAACTAGCTTCCCAAACTCTCTCAGGTAGGAAGTGTTGTAGCAGCTTAGCACATTAGCAGAGTGAACTGTTGAGAGCTTTTAAAGTTACTCGAAGTAAGAACCCAAAGACTTACTCCCAGGTCATGTATTTTAACCATTGAGCAGCACTAGTTTCTGGCTTACATACTTCTCAGCAGTGATGAAATGATAGTTAATCATAGGCCAGGATTCTTGAAGGATGCTGATGTTGAGTTTTTCAGGACAAGGGAAGTCTGGCAGAGAGTTTTGCAGAGAATAAATGCCTTGGAAAAATGTGCGTGCCTTCTGTTAAAATAGTGGAGTATCTTAACACTTAAAAACTAAATTTCCCAAATACAAACCTGCGTACTTCAGGTACATTAGAGAATCCTGTAATGGGGGAGATAAATAAAGCACTTGCTCTTTTACAGGACTGACATGTCTATGAAAGTCTGGAGTTTATGTATGCCCCTCATGTAAGCAGATGAAGCTCATTAATGTCATATAAGTCAGCTGTACAGATGGAGAGACATTTCCAGTTAGCATCAAGTAGATTGGATTTATCAAAGTTAAGACTAAGGATGGATCATGTCTTTGCTAAAGGGACAATCTTTCCTCTTTAATTATTGTGAAGACTAGTAAATTCTGGAGGTCAGCATTATTCTGAAATATCTCTCCCATCTCGGGAGCTGTGTTAGCAATGTAATTCTTTATTGCTGATGATTCCACCAAAACAAACCAAGGGAATTCATGTCTTCAAGATAACACAAGTTCTTCCCTCCTCTTCCTGCTTGCTGACAAGGATGAGTTAGCAGAATGAAGAAAGTACAGGGTATCTCCTAGTGGGTGTATCCTCGTGTGCCTGCTGGAGATGAGCACTCAGTTGTTTGGTCCAATGACATCAGCTCGCTTTGGCCGTGGCCCCTTAAGAGTTGCTCAAGACAGTGGAGAGTGAATAACAGAGTGTAAATTATCTCACTGGAAAGGGCTGCTTTCAGTGCAGTCTGACACTGGAGAAGTAAAGTGAGCGAGCAGTGGTGTTTGACCCCCAGTCCTTAACGTGGTTTGAATTACTGTCGTCAGCAGGAAGATATTCAGGATTTTTTACATTCCTAATTATGTTGGAAGGACAGTCTGTTAGTAGGAATAAGAGTCTGGGAGTTGGGATGTGGCCATTGCATTTTATCAGTTTGCCTCCTTATGCCTCAGTTTACCTATCCATAATAAAATAGCTAATTTCCACATGTTTAGAGATTCTGAATATACAGAATTGTGCAAGTCAAGGGCATATTTGATTTTTAGTTTTTACTACCATCTCTTTGTAACTGTTTATGGTTCTTTTTAATATTTCCCCTCAGGACTAAAGCTGTTTGCTTTTTTTTCTTTTGTTGAAGACTCGTTCTTTGCTCAGTGTCTTTGAAGAAGATGCAGGAACCCTTACAGAATACACAAACCACTTGCTTCAGGCAATGCAACGAGTCTATGGTGCCCAGGTAATTTTTCATTTGTATTTCTTTTGTTCAGTGTGGAAGAGAAGATAAATTGCTATTATGATGCTGTTATTTACATTAAAGTTGCTAAATACATGTACTTTCTGGGGTTTAAGAGGAGTTGTGGGTATTTTCTATCTGATAGCTCAACATCTTCCTGCCTTGATGCTCAGAAAAGTTGTATTCATTGTAAAAAAAAAAAAAAAGTTATTTACTTAGTCTCCAAACAATTAATCAAAGTAAAACTGTGCTATGTCCTTGTCTTGTGGTACATTGGGAGGCCAGCCTTGACAAAATTGCTTGCCTAAATGTAGACACAATTCCCAAGTCTGCACGCTGACTTTCACACTGACTTTAGGCACCTAATATAGATACTGTGACTCGCCTCGTGGAGGGAGCTGCCCATGTCCATTGATTACAGAGCAGATGTGTACTTTGGGTCTTCTTAAAGTCGAGTGCTACTGTAACAGTCGTTGTGAAAAAAACCTGAGCAGGAGTAGAAAAAAATAACATTTTCGAGAGTATTTACATGACCCAGATGACTAAATCTCTTTGAAAATTAAACCTGTAAGAGAAATTATATCCAGCGCTTTGGAAAAATATTACTGTAAATCTGATTTATTTTCAGAGAAGCTGATTCCCATGTGCATAAAATCAGGTGTTTCAAAATGCCATATCTGGGTCTTTAAAGACACACAGTGTCTCATGGAAGTTTTGCAAGTATTTATGTAGGTTAAATTCCTGAGTTCACTAGAAACAATTTTTCTATTCTTAAACCAGTAAATCAGAGTACACAGAGAGATGAGGAGAGAAGGGGTATTTTGAAATTCCCTGAAGAGTGCCTGATCCTTACATTATTAGAAATCATCTCAGCCTTAAGTCTACTGCAAGTATATGTCCATTTGATGGGATTGCTCTTTGGGTGACTGGTACTTTGACATGGAAGAACCATTTGCCTAGGATTTGGCTGCCTACACCTGGAAGATCCAGCTTTGGAGAACTTCAAAATCTTCATGTCCTGGATGTTGTGCAAATGCAGAGCAGCCAGAGGTTTGTAGCACAGCTTAGGTACATAGGAAATGATGCAGGGCTTGAGAGGTGACGTGAAATCAGCACTGAAAGTCAGGGATGGCCATTTTGGTAGAGTCACTGTGCTTTGAGAGTAACAGAGAGCATGGGCATGTTGGATGGTAGGAATCTGACAGCAAAGATTGGGTAGGATTGAAATGGATGAAGAAGGGAATCAGGAGATCTGATTTTCAAATGTCTACCTTGTGGGCTGCATGTCCCTTTCCACTGCTGGTGGCATTTTAGGAAGTGGTTTCTCTGATTCAAGAAGAAAAAATGCTTTATCTGCTTTTGTTTGCCTCTTCCTTTACATCTTGGTTTTTAGCATTCTCCATTTCTGTTTCACCACAATTATGACATTTCCTTTTTCTTCTCAGTGTCTCTGCATCAGTATTCTGCAGTACTACTGAGTCTACTTCATTTTCCCAGCACTTTTTGGCCACTTCTTTCCTGAACACCACTTTAGTTTGATGTAAACATTCAGTCACTTGTGAATATTGGATATATTCTTTGAAATAGGTCTTTGGAGTTTGATGCAATTCTGAGATGTAGAAATAGAAGGGTAATGCTGAATTGCCTACCAAACATAAATGGACAGTTAAAAAAATGTGTTTGATATTTCTTGGCTGCCTAATCACAACTTGAGAGAAAAAGCACTTCTGTTGATGTGTTATCTGGACCTCAATAGCAGCATATTAGGAGGTGTTACCAACCCTTCAACCCTGTAAAAGCTGAGAGTATTGAGAAGACACTTTCTGAATTTCCCCTTTTATTTTCCTGACTTAAATTTTGTCTCTGCAAAGTCAAATTTTCTCATTGCAAAGTAATTTTCATCCCCTGCTCTGATTTCCATATCTGTAAAATAGGAATTTCAGTTACTGACCTACTTTAAAGCAATGGCCATAAAATGACTGGGTTTACAGTCGTGGCAGAGAGACAAAGCAGCAGTGGGCTGTACCAGTCTCCACTATTGAAAAATGAGTGTCTATGCCTCCTCAAAACACTTATGACAGTTTAAAAAAATATTACTTTTGGTTTCTTCCATAGTTTGTTCTGACCTTTCACATTTCCCAGATATCTCAACCATGTTTTCAAGATATTTTTTGCCTAGTTTACTAGAAATTTGGTGTTTCTTCTGATGAAAACTCAAATGTTTATGTAATTCAAACCACTGTAGCTTGTGATCAAATAATAATAGTTAATGGTTGTGAATGGATTCAGTGCAAAGTGTCAGGGGAGTAGCAATTAGTACCAACTCCATGCTGTTAATTAACCATGTGAATATATGCATATAGCTGTCTCATAATGCTGCTCTGTATGCAGAGCCACAGTAAACTTGTAGAGTGACAGCTCAAGCTGCTTTAAGCACTTACATCAGCACATTCAAAAGGAGTCTGAGAAAGAAGTACTTACCCAGATTTTTTAAAAAAACATTTAGGAAAATAGCAATCTTTTGAAACATATTTTCCCACTTACGTGCATTGAAGCAGGACTTTAAAAAGAGTGTAAGGAGGGATGTGCAGCATCCTGTGCAGCAGTGGCTCTGCTGTCTGGGCTGCAGCTGGGTGATCTGTGGGTAGCAGATTGCCTTGGCTGCAAGGCCCTCGGTGCTTTACGAGCCTCTGGTTGCCCTGCAGGATGAGGACAGTGCTCTCACCTCCCTGGGCACCCCCACTGCACGGGATCAGGTGGTGACTCTTCTGCACATGGAGCTCTTTAGTGAAAAAGAGGCTGGGATGCTACGAGGCAGATGTGGCACAGGATGCCCTGATTAAGGAGAAGTCACAAGACCCAAAAGTGGCACTTGGGGAGTGAGGTTGCCCTGATTAAGAAGAAGTCACAGGACCTAAAAGTAGCACTTGAAGGGTGAGGTTTGGTTGATTTGGCAAACCCATGTGATTAAATACAGTAAAGTGTAGTGAAGCATTTTTATATTTGTCAAATAAACCACACACATGTGCATACATATTATACTTCTTGCTGTAGTTCTCCCAGCTGTGCCGTGGTACCCTGAAGTAGTTACCACAGGAGTGGTCTTATACAGGAAATCTTCCGTACAGAGTTTATTCCTATAGTCCTTCCTTCTTGCAGGCAGGCCCTGATGTTGCATCTGGCATTACTGCTGATTTCTGTGAATGTTGTGTTTGTCAGTCTGGATGTTTTATTACATAAGCAATATTATAATGCAGCAGCAAGCAAGGACTGTTGGCAAATTTAATTTGCTTAATTTACAATGCTGAGGCTCTCACAGTGGTGTATGAGCAAAGTGTGCCCAGTTTACCTTCCTGACCACTGTCATAGTAAATTGTTTTCTGAAGTTTACTATTATTTCCAGTTGTTCATCATGCTCTAGAAATGGCTGAGCTGGGAATCTTCACTTGAAGCAAAATGCCTTTAGGAAACTCAGGAGACTGTAGTGTCTCTACTGACTATTAGAAGGGATAAACACACGAGCAGATGAGAGGAGAGTAAGATGCAGTATTTTGTCATTGTAAAGAGATTTCATCTCATGAGTCCTGACAAACCTGTCTAGATACAGGGGCAGTGATGGCAGAAGAGGAGTGAAAAGAAACACATGTTGATATCAATACATCTGGAGATGGAACAACATGGGAATTGTGAAGCATAATCCTGTTCAGCATCTGTGTCTGTGAGCACTTGTCTTGTGATTCCAGGCAAAGCAGCAACGACTTCTGTAGCTCACTGCTTTTTTATATTGAGATTCTTAGAGAAACTTTTGACAGTTATGGAATAGTCTTGGTTTATAGGTACCACATTACATGGGTGTCAGGACAGTGTGAATCTGTCAAGCTATTTTAGGTAGTGCTTCCCAACAGTGTAACTTCTGTCTGCAAATTCATGATTCCTCATATCTGAACTTTTCGACAGTGCTGCTTGTTTGATTTTCCTGTTTATTGCCATCAAGAGGCTGTAACTCAGTAGTTGTGTGTCAGACTTTCTAGAGTATGGGTGGATTTTCATATTTATTATGTTGCATAGGTAACTCGAAGTATTGAGAATTCTTGTTTAATTAGCAAGTAAGCACTGATAGAGTTTTATTTGTTTTCTTTTCACGTTTCAGGGAACTATTGTATTGCCTTTTCAAATTATAAGACTTTTTTTTTCTGAAACGTTTTGAAGGAATAAAATATAAGTTAGCATTTTATAAACTTTTAGTTCTACATAGAGAAGCTTCAACAGTGTTAGAATGGGACAAACGTTTGCAATAAATAACAGTTGTTAGCACTGACTTTGGTGAAATGCCATGTGTATTATTGTTCCATACTTGTAAGTTTGCATCATATACCTCTTACTTTCCTGAAGCATATTCACCATATGTTGCTGACAGAGATAAGCAGAGTATTAGCACATGAGATCTAATGTACTTACAAAGGCATGGGAGTTGGGTTTAATGCTGCCTATAAAGTCAGTTGTCACCATGCCTGGAAGCAAGTTAACATTGTGCTAAGGAGGATCTGGAGATCTGAGGCAGCATAAATGTGTGGATACCCTGCTGATAGGAATTGTTCTGACAGAAGAGATTCTTTCTGTACTGAGCTAACCATCCTATTGTAGGTGCTTTTGGTGTTTTTCAGCAGACCTTTGACTGGTGTCTTCTATTCCTTGGAGCTGTCGGATGATTGTTTTCAGAACTGTTCCCATTTGTAAAAGTGGAATGCCATGCTGTGAATCAGCACCAGGGCAAGCCATATGTTAGCCTGATCTTGTAAAGTGCTGTGCAGCCTGAGCACCCTGGTGAGGCTTAGCTTTCTGCAGCCCTGGGTTCATGTTTCCAAGCCATTTAATATGCAAACCTAAGCTGTAGAACTGTGCCATTTACTAGATTGCTGGATAATTCTGTTTTGTAGGAAGATAAGCATATGTAAATGGAGCTGCATAGAACTGTTGTATCAAGACCCATTTCTTTCTGTGCCGTGCCTGATTTTGAAGGTAAATGTGTTGCCTAGTTCTGAAGGGGTGGACAGGCTGCAGCTACATCCTGGGTCTTCCACTTCAACCATGTACCTGGGTCTTTTTCATCTTTAATGAGGCATTAAATTTTCCCAGATGTAAGCCAAAATTTATTATGTGTCATTCTGCATGTACAGAGTGCATGAATAAATACCTTTACCAATGTCTTGCTTGTTTATATGAAGCAAGCCTATGGCATTTCTGTGTGCTAGTTACTTGCAGTTTTAAAATTGCCAACTATAGCTGATGTAGGAAAGGTGCTTTGTAGAAAGCTTTGTTATATTGGAATTGGAACTGGATGTGCTGGAATAGTTCTGTGTCTTTAGAAGTTAATTTATAGCTCGACTTAATCCTTTACATGCCCTCAAATCTGCAGTCTGTTAGACAACTGTCTACAGAAATATCTTTGGATTTCAGCAGATTAGTCCTCAGAGTTTATTTTGGAAAAATACAGAGATCCTAAAAATGGATGGACTGCCTCACTGGGAAATAGTTAATGGCATGGATATTTTATTATGGAGGTTATAGAAAAATCAGTCTCTTCTGATGATATGAACAGCTTAGTGAATAAAAGTGATAATGAAGAAGGTGGAATCAACCACATGCCTTTACTTTGGGCAGTAGCTCAGAAAATAAGTTGGACTTTATTTTTTCCGCTGACTTACTTGAAGGCAGGATGAGATATTGAAATAACTTGAGAACTAAAAATATTTTTTAAGCTAGATGGTTTTAATTTCTGGTAGATCGATGCTAGATTCAAGACACATTACCTTATCTATTTGAACTGGACTTAGAGAAATCTATTCCTAGGGTTACCATGCCAGTCAAGGTTAAAGGAAAAGGAAAAAAAAGTCAGCACATCTGTAATCACTACTGATTTCATTATACTTATTTACATGTGGTCTTTTCTTCCTTTTGGTACACTTGTTTTACATTAATGCAGCTGAGATGTTTTCCCTGTTTAGTAAAACCATCTAGTGCAAATGAATGTATTGGCAAGGCCCACTATTGGTTAAGTTTGCCTTCATTTAGAAAGCTTCAATTTCTGTTCAGGATTTTATTGAGGATTTTTGCTTGATATATCATCTCATTCATAGTTCTCACACTCCTTAAGTGCGTAATGAATCCTGAAATGTCAAAGTAATGTGGAAGAGATGTGGAGTCAGGCTTGTATTATAGTTTTTCTTTTGCTGTAGTGTATTGAATTGCAGTCACTTCAGGACAAGGGAAATCAATGTTGCTGTATCCATGGGAAAATGCCTTGGAAATAGATTAAAACCTGTTAAAATAATTTGCCTGGATTTAGTGGATCTGTCAACTGAAGCAATGCAAATAACTTCTAAGTCCTGAATGGCAGCAGGGCAGGGGAAGGGGAAAAGGCTGATTAGAAAGAAATGGTAGGAGGATTAAACCAAACTTTCCCAGATTAGTGTGCTTAGCAATGCAGTATTACCACTAGGTCAGCAGAGCACTTTGCCTGCTTCCTGTTCCTTATGCAATGGACTGTGTTTCAACTTGCTAGCTTAATTTGATTTGTTTAAAGCTTTTGGCTGTGTGTCTGTTTTGTTTCGATTTTTTGTTTGGGTTTTTTTTCCCCAAATGATACAATGAATGATTTTGTACCTCTAATGGGAACCAAGTGTGGTAGATGTTGGGAGGGAGGATGAATGGACCAGGATTAACTCTTCCACATGGGTAGGGATTGAGTAACAAGTTTGTTTGTGGTGTTCTGACACAAAGAATGGAGCCAATAAATGAAAAATGTGACCAAGCTGGCAGCAGTGGATTGTGAGTAATGCATGGAGCTGTGTTCCCCAAATCAGCCTAAAATCCCAAAGTAAGTTTGGTGTCAGGCACATCTCTCAGTTTGTTCTGTATCTGGATTAGCTTGCTGTAAATGTCTCCTTGGGGTCTGTAATTAACTGTTGTCACCTGATTGTATACTTGGAAAGGCATTGTTAATTTACACCCCTTTGAGATCCTCTCCCCCGTTATTCTGTCACATACTGGAGACTACTTCTGGGGGGTGGTGATCACTGGAAGATGCTTGTTCCACACACCTCTTCACATTGCCCATCTTCAAACTGCCCCACATAGATGAGTAGAAGCTTTGGGGATGGTTAGCACTTATGTCTTTAGTCAGGTTTTGTGTGTTTTGTTTCGGGGTGTTTGTTTGTTTATCAACCTATTCTGAAGCTTATTTTACTGTTAGCAAATTTAAGCCAGAGGCATGTATTTTGCAGATTCAGAGCAGATCACGAAACTGCAGACTTTGCAGGAATAAGTAAATTGAAACAAACAGGGAAAAGAGGCATGTTTCTGATACTTGTTTGTTTCAAAAGATTTCTTGCACCCTGATACAGCTGTACAACTTACAGGTGGCATCACAGTTGCTGTGCGAGGACTTAGAGCTGGGTAAGAACTGCAAGGAGACTATCTTTGAGGTTGTGTTTATGAAAAAGATGCCAGGTCTGAGAGCCTCTGCTTCTTTTTGTAATCTTAATTTCCACCCACATGCATACAAACAAACTCTTTTAATGTCTTCTGTATACTTGCAGAGAGTCCTATCCTCCCTGTCATAAACTCTTTGCTTGCTAACTCCCACTTTGAAGGTGGCAAAGTCTCTCTGGTTGGCAAAGTCTCTCTTAACTGCTTGGGGGCAGATGATTAAGGCTCATTCCTATCCCATGCCTGAGCCCTTAATAGGGTTTGTTTTTTATTACAAGGCAGAACATCCTTTTCCATCCTCTGGCTTGGGAAATACTTAAATACCAACTGTTTGTGTAAAGCTTTTTTCATTTTATAAACTACATAATCTGCATAACCAACCTGCAGATCTTACAGGAATCATTGGTATTATTGTTGTATGGAAGTGTAATGCTTATTACTAATTGGGCTGAGACAAGAAACCAAGGCTAAGCCATCACTGTGAAGTGAGAATACTCATGGGGTGCACATGATCCAAGTGTGGGCCCACATTATCTCAGCTCTGAACTCCTTTGTACCTTAGAAGGCCTCTGCTGTGCCATCTCCTCTCACCTGTGAGTGTTATCACCATGGCATTTTTAGATGGTCAAAATTCAGCTTTTCCTGTCATGTGTTTCACATGCAGCTGCTGGTGCCTAGGCTGTGGCTGGTTTCTTTTGGCTTTTTTTTTCCCCTCCCCTGAGGACTTGGGCACACTTTAACACAGACAGAACGTTTGGGCCCTGCTGACCATGTGAACCCTGTTCCTGGCATGCCAAGGCGCTGCAGAAGCACCAGGCTGTAATGCAGGATGTCACAGGGGGCAGCAGGCCAAAGCAAAGGGTGTTTCAGAGTCTCTGGCCCAGAGAGTTCGCTGTGCTGTGCTCCGCTTGCTCAGGGTGGCAGGGGACAATAAGAGAGCACACAAGCTCTGTCCCGGTTTTAATGTTTTCTGTATCAGCCCTGGTGTAAAGGGTTCTATTAAAGCACTTCAGAGATTTGCTCCTAGTTTTACAAGCTCTCTATGGCCTGATATATTTGGAGACAGGAATAGTTTGTTAGGGTTTAAAATTAAATTTAAAGTTACTTGTTTTCTGCATTACTGAGGATGAGAAGGATCTGATAGGGGTTAAGACAGATGTCAGTTACCCCCTTCCCTTTTTTCTGTTATTTTTGTTTTAAGTCCTTGTTAACAAATCAGGGTCAGAGTAGTTGATACGCTAGTGTTAGGAATACACTGATTAAAGATTGACATATCCAAATGCTTGTCTGTTTTTTTCAGCTGTCACACAAAATTATACACCTTCCTTACAAATCTTGCCTGGCATAAGCATGTCTTAACTGTGTGTGTGCTCTTTCATTGGCTGGTGCAGCCAGGAGAAGAGAGCTGTGCTGGTTTGTGCTCCTGTAGCCACTTAAAGTGCTGTAGTTACATTGGTACATCCCCTGAGCATGAATGCATTATGGAGGCACATCTGCTGGTTCACTTTATTGATGTAGATTTTGGGGACATGATTAACCAGTATGAAACATTCTTATGCTGGTATGGCAGCCTACGTGTTTGAGGTTGTTCTAGTTTTGTTACTTTCTCATGGTGGGGGGAAGCCCAAGCCTAAAACTAAACCCCAATCTTAGCTCTATTTAAAGGAGTTAAACTGTAGTTTTGAAGTAAGTACCTCTTACTACTGCTTCTCTGTTGTCATGGAAATTCTGCCAGCCCTATTTCTTGGGTTTGCTCAACCCCATTTCTGTCCCACTCACCCCAGTGGAATGGGGAGGAGAATCAAAGTAAAACTTGTATGTTGAGATAAAAGCAGTTTAATAATTGAAAATAAAGTAAAATACAGTAATAATTGTTAATGATAATAAAAGGGGGAAAAACCTCAAGTGATGCACCCAGCAATCGCATTGCTCACTACCAACTGACCAATGCCAGAACCTCCCTTCCCGAACCCAGGTGGGCCTCCCTTTGGGGTTACTTGTCCCAGTTTATTTACTGGGCATGGTGCTCCATGGTTTGGAATATCCCTTTGCTCTTTTTGGGTCATCTGTCCCAGCTCTGCTCCCTCCCAGTTTCCTTTGCATGCCCTCTAACTGGCCATGAGACAAGGAAAAGAAAAACCCTTTACTTAGGATAAACACAGCTTGACAAAAATCCAAAACATCAGCGTGTTATCAGCACCATTCTTACTCTGAATCCAAAACACAGCACTGTAACAGCTGCCGAGAAGAAATTAACTCTGTCCTAGCTGAAAGCAGGACATCTGTGCAGGTATGCTGGGACTATCTGTTTGTTGTTTGCCTAAGTAGTTTCAGATTCAGTCAAGACACTGGTATCAAAGTAGTGGTAACAGCAGCACTGGGGACCTTTCATTATTTCTATTAACATGGCATTTTTGTTTGTAGAATGAAATGTGTCTTGCCACACAGCAGCTTTCGAAGCAGCTCCTTGCCTATGAGAAGCAGGTATGTTCAGCACGTGACTTTGATTTCTTTTGTGCCTCAGCACTTGTGCAGAAGTCTGTAAATAGTGTGTTTTCTGGAACTGCTCAGGGCATTTGCTTCATTTGGTTTCATGTAAAGGCAGTTGTGAATTTCCCCAGGATGTTCAAGGGAGTTGGGTCATTTCTGAGAATCCGGGAAAAAAAAAAGAATCAACCAAAGAAGTCAAAAACTGCCAAAAAGGTACAAAATCTGAGTTAATAAACTGATGAAGATACAAGTCAGTTTGTTCCAGTTCTATGATATTAAAATTACTATAATAAGAATTAAGTGCCCTAAATCCATTCACTTAACACAAGAGCAGAATAAAAGAAGTATATTAATGAATTTCTGTTTTTACATTTATTTTTATAATTTGTTTCATTTTGTATAAATATGTATTATTTTTGTAGTAAAATGTGTTGTATTTTATATTCATCTTAATTGATTTATGGACCAAACATGTGTTTCTATTTCCAGCATTTTGCCTTGGGTAAAGGAGATGAAGAAGTGATATCCACCCTTCATTATTTTTCAAAAGTTGTGGATGAGGTAATTTGAATTGCTTGCTTATACTCTCTTTTTACAGTACAGAATATTAGTGGTTCTTCTTTGGGTCTGTCCTTTCGATTCGGAGCCTTCCCACTGAAGGCTCAATTGTGCCTGGGTTTTAGAGCCATTTCATTCTAGATACAGAAGTTTGATAACACCCTCCCATAATGTTTAGAACTGTTTCTGTGGCTTCATCCCATATGCCATCCTCAGAGCAAAGCTGAACTTCCTAAGGGAACTTAAAAAGAGACTAAAACAGGATGTGTCATCTAGGCTGGGGCAATCTTTTATTTAAATCCATATTAAAATGAAACTTATTTTTCTAAGCTTTAAACACTGCAGTTTGAGCCAAACCTTGCCAGGTATGGATGCAGGGCAGCTGTGAATTGGTAAAGCTGCAGTTTAGTTGCTGCGAGATCGTGCTGAGTCCAGAGATGCCTGGGGCAGGCTGCAGTACTGTGTGGTGAAGGCAGTGAAGCTGTGTGCAGTGCATACCCCCACTCCCAGGAGGTTCCTGCTAAGTACTGGGAGCCTTTATGAATGCTTTTGTTAGACCTGCCCATGTAACATTTCAATATAGCCTTGGTATCTACGTCCTTCTTGCCTGGGTTTCATTTGTCACTCTCTGCTGTGAGCATCAGAAAAGTCTTGTTTGTGTTAGTCTACTTTTAACTCTTGTTGAAAAGGCAAAACGCTGTACTGAGGTCTGCTGTTTGGGAGAGGATGAAGGGTTGTGGGACAAAAACGAAGTTAAAGATTTTTGACCCCATGGATAACTCTAATGATGCAGTGAGAGGAGTCTCAAAGGTCTTTTTTTTTTTTTTTGGCTTTTCTTCCTGCATGTGTCTTCTCAGGATACTTGAAAGGAGCATTTACTATCACAAATCTTGTAGTTGCTTATGAGAACTCAAAATAAACTAAAACAAGAACTTTCTGCTTCCCAAGTACAAGAGAATGGTGCCATTTGGGGGCAGAAATCTGAAAGCCTCTGCTCAGTTATGTCAGTCACATTTCCGCTCAGGAGAAGCTGCTCCATTCCTTGGCCTCCTTTTCTGTGTGTTAGCTACCCATTGTGCCTGTTTCAGTTGTCTGTTCTATCAGCACTGAATTGTGTTGTCTAGTGGGAAATCCTGGCTTCATCCTTACCTTCATGAGGCTGCCTAGAGGTGTCTAGGACACTGTGAGCAAACAGGCTGAATGTCACATCAACATGTGGCACCCTCCTGGTGCTCCAGCAGTGTGGTTGATAGCTGTCCTACCTGCACCCATCTCATATTTTAGTATGCATGCCACTGTTGACATAAGACCCCTGCCTGCCTTCATCCTGAATGGTGTCACGTGTGTGCTTTGAAACAGCTGTGTGCTGAAGTTTAGAAACACTTCAAAAACTGGAATAGCAAAACTGCTATGGAGGTAAAATATTTGAATGGGGACTTTCATGGTGGTTGTCCCCTGTTGTGATTGTGTCCTGGGTAACCCTTGTTCATGGAAAGACATGGTAGTTATGGTGGTGGGACTGTAACTCCATGGCATAGAGACTTAACAAAAACAGGTTAATAAAGGATAATTACAGTTTAAATCCTGTTGGGTTAAGCATTAGAATTAATGGTCAAGTGAATTGCCCTAATCTGTTATGTGGGAACAGAAAAGTTCTTGGATCCTTGGGAAATACTAGGCAGGAATGAAGCATTTAGGGAGACGTCCCCATCTGTCTCAGATACCTTGAGAAGTGTATTTTAAGCATTGAAGTACATTATATCTGGGCACAAATGGCTGGTGTGTTTTGGTGTTTTTATTTGCATTGTGTCTTAGAACATTTCTCTGTTTCAGCTCAATATTCTTCATTCTGAACTGGCAAAACAACTTGCAGATACAATGGTTCTCCCAATAATACAATTTCGAGAAAAGGATCTCACAGGTAAATTTTTTTTTAAGTTTCAGTTTTCCTCATGTGCTCCTTCTTGCTTATTTTACCATAAACTGAGACATAATGCCATGTATTAATTTGTTTTTCAATGATTCACAGAGAAGTTTTTTGGGATTTTTTTTTTCTGCTACAGAATTTCATTGACAGGTGCATGCTTTTACTCAGACAAAACCAGTTCATGTTCACCACATAACATTTTATGCACCATATGGTGCAAGTTAAAAATACAGCTTTGTTCTTTGTTGGGTCACTGTGCTTTTACACCAGTGTGATTTCACTGAAGTCATTGATGTTATAATTGCCAGAAGGGAAATTTAGCAGTGAAATGGGTTTGCAAACAGTATTTATCCCACTTCAGAAGTTTGGGGCTGTTTGACAAGCACAAGCAAGAATGTTGTTCTCACTTCAGAGAGTAGTATATTCCCTCCTTTTTAAGGAATCAGTCCTCTTTTAGTCCTTGCCATGCAAGAGTAATTCCAAGTTACCTGATTTCGCAAATTTGGAAATTCATTACTTAAACAGCAAGGCAGTAATGCAAACATTTGATGTAATTTCAAAAGAAAGAAGCTCATATTCAAGGTCAAGGGCACTCTTAACTACTTATGCAACAGAAATGTGAGTTTTTACAACAGCATTTCTTTCTTTCCTTTTTTGTTTTTTAAAGCCCACTGCTCATTTCACTTGTTGCAGTCCCACTTATGTCCTTCTTGTAGACATGATTTTGATGGGAGACAGAACAACAGCAAAAGAGTGATAGGTTTAAGTTCCTGATAGTATCTGATTGGAAATTGTGATGACATCCAGGTGTCTATGTTAATGAATACATTGTTTATCATAGACTGTCAAATATACAGCAGGATTTGGATGGCAGGATGTTGATTCTATAAACACTTCCCCACCTCTTTAATGTGACCTCAGAGAGAGTAATTCTGTTTCCATATTTATGGGTTCTTCCCTCTTGTTCATTAAAAAAAGGTATGAAAATGCATCTGAAGCCTGCAACCAAAGCTTCAGCTGCTGCATGACAAAAAATGAAAGTTTCTTCAACTTCCCTGGTTGTCAATTCTTTTTTTTTTAAGTCTATCCATCACAGCATCCATTTTTTTCTGATACAGTTTGTAGGTTCACCATTTTTAGTAGAGACCTGGACATACTGGAATTCATAGAGGGATTAAACAAGGAAGCAAGGAAGATTAACTGTATTACTGTTTTTACTTTTGATCTTGTTACATCTACACATTGAATACTGTAGAAACCTCTAGATGCAAGTTAGTTACATGTGGGAAAACTTTCTGTCTTTCTGCATCTGAGTCATAATGAAGCATTCTGGGGAAAAAAAGGTGGAGTGAAACTGATTAATGAGTAGAGTGTTAAAAATAATCAGAGACCATGCTGACATCCTAAAATTTCCCCTTGGTATTTTCAGTTGCATAATGTCTGTTCTTGTAAATGTGCTTTCTTTGTAGCTTTTTTTGAGCGTTTTGCCAATTGCAGCATATGTTGGTGGGGACATGAAGAGTAGCTTGTGCCTAGCACCTGTGAAGCTAAGCTGTCTGTTTAGTTTGTCTTCTCTCTACCTGTATCAGAAACTCATGGCCAGTGTTTGTAATGTAAGCATCACAGCCAGCAGTTGGTGTGTTAGATATGTATCTCTTTTCACAGAGCAGCTTAGCAAAAAATGTTCCACACTGAGGAAGATTCATGTACAGGAAAAAGGCTTTAGTTCATACATCTCTGGATCTTAAATTTCTCGGTATCACATAAGCACTGTCAGAAAGTTGTTCAAAACTGCTGATATTTTATGATCTTTTGTCAGAATAAACATATTGAAATGGTGCTTCTTTGGAGAAATGACCCAAGATAAGGCATCTGGCAGATAAGGCATCTTTTTCGTAGTGACAACTTGCTCAATAAAATAAACTCACTCCACCCATAATCTGCTTATTCATTTCTCTAGCAGCTGATCTGGTTTAGCATTTTCAAGACAGGTGTAATGTGTACATCTCTGCTGTGAAAGGGCTGGAGTGACTTGAGCAGTAAATATGCCATAAATGGTCTTAGTTGAACCAAATGTTAACAGCTGGTTTTACTTTGAATATTTGTTTTCTCTTTTCCAGAAGTAAGCACATTGAAGGATCTCTTTGGCCTTGCTAGCAATGGTATGTGTCCCTGTTTTGTTTATCTATTCATATGCAGCTGTTAGAGCACAGAAGACATGTTTAATCTGTGCACACACACATGACATTTCTAAAAAAAAAAATAATATTCCTTGTCTACAGAACATGACGTGTCCATGGCAAAGTATAGCAGGTTACCGAAAAGGAAAGAAAATGAAAAGGTAACAAATGTGAAAGGGAAAATGAAATGTTTTCATCAGCCATTCTGTCTGCATCATTGTTCATTGTGAACTTTGGAGAGTTCATTGCTTAAATTCACAGTAGCTCAATAATACTTGTGATTTCATTTCCAAGCAGACACAAAGCTTTTAAACATCAACTCAGCAGTTACACCTGTTTTCTCCACATTAGGCAAGTGATCAAATATTGTGCTCAACTAGAGCCCTTCAGATCCATGGGAGCTTTTCAGATAGAGGCAATCCAAGTGACTGTAAATAGCTTTGTATGGGCCTACTGTTGTACAGCTGAGGTGGTGATGCAGTATCACTGAGTGCAATTCATTGTGAACTGCCATGAAGCCTTGTGTCTGCTGTTCCTAAAGCATTCCATTTCTTTGCATGTACCTTCCTGCTAAATTGCTCTGTATGGACTGTCATCCCACTTAACAATGCACATAATTCTCTTGGTGGGATTGCTCTACATTCCTCCCCCTCTTCCCACTGGACTGCTATACTAAAATACATCCCTTTGTCAAAAAGTGTGTGACTGGCCCTGTCCTGAGAGTGAATCTGTTCTACAGGATGGTCCTTGAAAGGAAATGCCTTACGGAACACAACGTGATATAGCATACTGTGAATTAGTCACCTCTGAATTCTGCACTTGCAGACTTGTGTTGTCATCTCAGCTGCAAATAAATTTCTTGCACAAAGATCTGATTCAGATTTTTAGTGGTGGTAGTTACGTAGTGTGTAGTCACAGTTTGTATCCCCAAATGCTGAAGGGCTGACAGAGAAGTGCTTGAAGTACTTGCTTTGGGTTTTGGATTTGCTTTCTTTGTTTCTCATCTGTCATTTTAACCTGGAGAAGTTCTGCAATGAGAGTGATTTAAAAATAACTTGAAGATAATCAGTAAATGTATCATATACACAGTAACTCTCCACCAACCTCTTTATTGTTTTTTATTCAGCTTAAGGCAGAAGTGGCAAAAGAAGTGGCAAATGCAAGGAGAAAGCAGCACCTTTCATCCCTGCAATATTACTGTGCCCTGAATGCTCTGCAGTACAGGAAGAGAGTGGCAATGATGGAACCTATGCTAGGATATACACGAGGACAGGTATTGACAGTAAAGTGTCTGTATCACTTAGAAATGTTCCTGGGAAAAAGTAAAACATTGTAGCTCTGGATTTATTTTGAGAACTGACAAATTACAATGAGGGTGGGGGGGGAACAATTAGCATTCAGCTTGCCTAGATTCTAACAACAGATTTTGTTTCTACCAGATAGCTGAATGTTTAGATATTCAGGAAAGACACTAATGAAAAGAAAATCCAATACCCTCCTATGCAAAATCAGCCTAGGGTTAGTTTTTTCACAGCTGAGCTATCAATGCAGTAGCATTTGCTTCCACTGTTTACTCAGTCTGCACAAGCTCTCCTATGTAGCAGTTCCCTTCCTGGCACATAACGTTCAGCATACTGATGAGGAGTGTGCCTGATGGGGAACAGAGCATGCTCTGGAGAGCTGGAAGGACAGAACAGTAGAGAGGATTGAACATAAGGCTGGAAAACCCTTTTTCTAATTTTTATTCTACCATTAACTTGATAGAGCATTTCTCAAGTCTGAAAAATGTAAGACTGATGGTCTGACTCTTCAGGATATCAGGAGGATCAGCAAACTAGTATTATCACAGCACTTGATTCTCATTATCACCTATTTTAAGGATCTCGTGTGATTTTGATTTTGATGAAAGAAAGTGCTTGGAAAAGAAGAATTGGGCTATGAAAAGTGGAAAAATTGCTGTGGTGCTCTGTTTGAGATTGTAGTGTGGCTCATGATCTACATCATGCTGTCTTTTGCAGCCCATGTGCCTCATTTAAAATAGGTAGTACATGAGGATTCAGTCACTTCCCCCACCATGGGAGCTCACACTGCTTCTCTGCTGTAATTATGCTAAGTGAAACAACTGCATTGGTTTCCTTTACTGGAAGCCAAACAGAACTTTCTTTCCCAATACTTTATCTGGCAAAACTGTCTGTCTCAGTGCTTTATACAGGGAAGTCTCAGGTTGTCATGGGAATGACCAAAAAAACCAAAAGCCATTGATGTTGATGCTTAAATATTGTGAACTGCCTTTCAGCCCAAATATGTATTTTCTTAATCAGTTATTCAAAATATTTATCTCCTGTTTCACATTTCCAACAAATGGGTAGTTCATATGGAATTTTTTGGAAAAGCAGTGGCTCACAGAGGGTTCATTTGATGGAAAACTGGCATCAGCATCTAAGCTAGGTGTTTCAGTCTATCATCAGTGGAATTTAAAGCTCTTCCCTCCTGAAGTAGACTTCAGAAATAGAATAGGTGAATCATTCTTTAGGAGGGCATTATTTCTTTCCTTTGTGTGTAAAGTGAGCCTGTGGTCAATAACAAGGTTGCAGAAATCTGAATCTTGGGAATTCTACATCCCAAGGCTGGGAAATGAAATAACAAGTAAAAGTGGATGAAATAGCTAAGAAATTGCTTAACATCCAAGAAATTTGCTTTTACATCTCTTCCCAGAGTAGATCACTGATTTTTATGTGTTTACCCTAATTAATTGCACACACATGCTAGTCGTGTCCATGTTTCACTCAGTTGCCAGTAGGCTCTAATGATGACTGTGTGCACTGCCACAAATAATTCAAGGTCAAGTCTACACCAAGTGCTTCATTTCTATTGTGTGCTAGC
>VZTN01014227.1:3105-19245 GCA_013400515.1 Erpornis zantholeuca | reverse complement strand
CCTGTCAGATCTGTTCTTTTGGATCAACAAGTTGATGTGACCCATTGTGCAGCTACAGCATTTCAGTGGTGACGAGGTCTTGCATCTATTTAAGCTCATTGTGAGACTGAGTCTTCGTATTTAAAAGCCCCATGTCTCTCTGGTCCTGTTGTGTATACTGTGTGTTTTATGCTTATGTTCTTCAAAAGGTTTAACTGCTTGGGCAGGAAGTAGGGNAATCAAGTGAAACAGCATCCACTGCACTGCAGCACATCTGTATAGGTGCACTTTCTGGGTTAAATTTCACACTCTGATACCCCTTCACAGTTACCACTTTCAGCAAACTGGATTTTTACAAATATATTTAAAACTACCTCAGTTTAGCCAAGCCTGCACCAAGGACATTTTCTGAATGACACCAAAGCAGAACACAGTATTATAAACAAAAAATTAAAGCTAAAGTGAGACTTGAGATACTGGTTTTGTTACTGTATTGTTCTGCATTCATGGAGAACTCACCACTGAAAGTCCATGACCAGTTAATAGGTGGTCTCAAGGCAGGAATTCCTGTGTGTTGCAGACTTGCAGGAATTAGACAAAGTTCTGTGAAAGCCGAGATCCTCAAGTACAGCCTGCTTTGAACTGTGCCACTACACTAGGGCAATGCCTGCATGTGTTCAGCAGTGTAAATTCATAGAAGCAGTACTTTTAGAAGCTCTCTCTTAAAAAATAAACTTAACTCTTCTTTCTCAACACTTAAATATTTCTCATGTGCTCATTTCAGTATTATGAAACAGTATTTCCTAGAAAGTCTATTTGAAAAATAGATTTCATCTTTGCACTACCCTCCAAGGTGGTCTCAGCTGATTTTTTCTGTCCATTTTGGCTTACAGATGTTACCTGTATCCTGGTATAAAATGGCTAATGATGGCTTTGGGTTTCTTTTTGTGTTGTTTTTCTTCCAGCATACAGGGAGAGCTGGATGCCGAAGCTGAAAAAATGAGAATATCCCAGCAGGACTTGATTGCAGTTAATGAATCTGTTTACACCCCAGATTCTGATGTAACTTCACCTGCCATCAATAGAAATCTCATACAGAAGGCTGGCTACCTTAATCTTAGAAAGTAAGAAGATGGCTGTTATCTGCCCGTTTGTTTAGTGGCTGCATTTTTGGGGGGGTCATAAAGACTCCTCAGGTAATGATGTTTGAGGGTCCTAAATCAGTTTGGTAGCTCTATTTTTCATCCCCTCTGTCATCTTTGGAAATGAGTTTTTGAAGCTTTAACCAAATTAGAGGCATTTGAGACTATTTTTCTGAAAACAGAAGTTTGCTTCTGATTGAATTTAATGCAGGAAATTATTCCTGTAAGTAAGTGGCTAAACATTAGAAGCCAAGACAGCTGAATTTTGTACCTAATACATGTTTTCATAAATGACCTCTTTTACATAAGTAAAAGTTTTATGGACAATGCAAGCTTGTAACTTTGAATGTGTATCATATGTAGTTGCCTCTGCAGATTTTACATATAAAATTTCCCATAAACTTCCACAGGATTAGTTATATTGGTGGCATATAATAACCCTGTTTATGTGATTGATTAAATATCAATTTATTATTTTGTTGGTCTAGTAATTTTTCCTGTGTGAGTGGCCATCTATTAATTTCTCATAGGTATTCCAAGAGCTGGATTACACTCTAATAGTAGACTGGACTCCATAGCTAAGCAAGATACAGACTCTGAGATAAGACTTGCAGTAGATACTGTTTTACATTATGATTCTTTGTGCTGAAATTGCTCCTAGGATTTCATGTCAATTACTCAAACTCTTTTATTCCTAGAAGATACCATTTTTAACCTCTTTCATTCCTTAACTAGAAGATACCATTTTTAACTTGGATGTTTGGAATGAATTTAATTTTCCAGCTTTCACTAAGGATTAGTTTCTGCTAAGAAGAGGTGCTGCTTTTTCTTCTTAACAGAAGCCCATCATTAAAAAAATGCCAGGATGAACATAAAGTTCTGATTAGCATCAGGATATGTTTGCAGTTTCATACCTGTTTGGAGTTACTTCTAAACAGTAACAAGCCTTTATCACTGCATCTTCTCATCAGTAAAACAGGTCTGGTGACTACAACGTGGGAAAGACTCTATTTCTTCACTCAAGGTGGCAACTTGATGTGTCAGCCAAGGGGAGCAGTAGCTGGAGGATTGATTCAGGACCTGGATAACTGCTCTGTTATGGCTGTGGACTGTGAAGACAGAAGATACTGCTTTCAGATCACTACTCCTACAGGCAAAGCGTATGAGACAGGTTTTGTTTGAGGACAGCCAGTCACACCTACCCCTTCAGATGCTCTTTCCTCTAAAACATGCTTGGTATAGTAGTAAGCTTTTCTGGGTTTCCAGAAGGGTGTTTCCAAATTAAAAGCATGTTCCTTCCAATCCTCCCCCACAAGTGCCTGAATGGCACATGTGGTGTCTTTTAGCTGCAGTTTATTCATGATTTTTGTTCCTTTGGTGGTTAATGCAAAGCTTGTTGATATTATTGTAAGCCCTGGAATCAAACAGTCCTGGTGTCCACTGTTAGCACTTACACACTATGTTTATATTTTAGGGGTATAACCCTTCAAGCAGAAAGCAAGAAAGAATACGAGGAGGTAAAAATATGTTCTTAATGTTGTTATTATTCTTGTATACAAGTGAGCTTGAAGACTTCAATTTCATTTTTCCCTTCTAGTGGATATGTGCCATCAACAACATCTCCAGACAGATCTATCTCACTGATAATCCAGAGGTGGGAGCTTGTCCATTCCTTCAACTTGCTCTCCCATTATTCTTCACATGGTAATGTAAAGTACACGTCTAAAAGAGCTGTTTTGTCTTGTTTCATAGGCAGCTGCAATCAAATTAAATCAGACAGCCCTGCAAGCAGTGACTCCCATTACCAGCTTGGGAAAAAAACACGAAGTTCAGCATCCGAGGTAACGTCCTCTCTTGCATGGAGCAGGGCCTGTGTGCAGTTGTACTGAGCCTGGGACTGAGAGGTCTTAAGATGTAGGTATTGTCACTGAGAAGTGTAGACACAAGTGCAGGTCTCTGCTGGTAATGCAGCTGAGTATGGACAGGGCAGGGACACAGATGGCCACCTATTGCTGAAAGTCAGCCCACGCTCACAATCTGCATTCAGGTTTAATATGCTTACTCTCATCCTAAATAATTTTAGGTTATAAAAGGATTTTATTAGACTCCTCAGTAACAGGAAAATAGGGAAGTACCTTATGTGTCTGCATAGTGGTTGAGTCCTGCTTTGGTTTTTTGAATAATCTTGTGTCCCTTCCAGAGCAAAGGTGGGGCGTCACTGATTGATAGAAACAGTTTTTTTTTTTTCCATTTTCACTTTAGCCAGACTGTAAAGAATATGGAAAATGACAAAATAATTCCCAGTGAATCAGCTGCCATTCAAGACTCCACACAACTCATTGCTCCTGGAACACCGATTCAATTTGATATTGTGCTGCCTGCCATGGAATTTCTGGACCAGAACAGAGGTGGCAGGTATGGCCAGAGACAGTGATCCATCACTGTAACAGTGTGAATTCAGGTGAGATGAAGTGTTGCAACATGTTTGTGGTGATGACCAGAATCTGTAACTAAAATCTTAATTCTTCTTTCACAGGCGTGCAAACCCGTTTGGGGAATCTGAAGACAGCAGCAAAGAGGAGGAGGAAGGTTAGTGCTTCTTTCATCCAGAAAAAATTAGTCATGATTTTAGTTATCCATTGTCTCTTAAGAAAGCACCTGACATCATGGAGCAGAGGTAACAGATCCATAATAAAGTGACCCTCTACCAGCACAAGTAGGGCTTGGCCCTGGCTGTTAACTTCTTCCCTGTGCCTGGAACCCACGGCCCTGTCAGAAAACTGCACTAAGAACCAAAGCAGTACCTACTGCTGTGAACATTCACCCTGCTTTCCCTTGCTCACCACCAGCCATAAAAGGAGCCTGGTCAGGTGATGGCTGTGCTTAGTAAGTCTTATGGTGACAGTCAAGGAGCAAGGAAGGGTTTGGTGAGAACCTCACTGGGCTCAGCTGCATGGAAGGTCAGAAGGACGTAAAAGAAAGGGAAAAATGTACAAGGCTTAATGGAAGTCAAGGCTTGTGCACAGTCCTAAATCACCACAGTTTATGTGCACTCAATGGCAAAATAGGCAAGGGAATTTTACTTGGCTAATCAAATGAATCATAAAGGACCAGTTACACTTTTAAAGCTTCCAGGCAACTGGAATATTTTCCTTCCCCACCTCCACACTGCTGCCTGTTCACACAGTTTGAAACTGGGTCAGAGCACTGTGTGACTCATGGCAGAAAGCCACCACTCATGACCGTCACCAACCACAGGCTTACTGTTGAATTTCCAAAGTGAATAAAGTAATTCCATTGATACTTTGAGCTGCTGGAAAATTGAAGTAGCACAGTGAAGTAAGTCATGGCTTTTCTCTTGCAGATTCCCTGCTGCAGCAGATGTTCGTGGTTCGGTTTTTAGGGTCCATGGCTGTTCAGTCTGATGAGACATGCGAGGTGATTTATGAAGCCATGAGACAAGTGCTGGCTGCTCGGGCCATTCACAACATCTTCCGCATGACTGAATCCCACCTCATGGTCACCAGCAAGAACCTGAGGTACTGTAAAAGCCTTACCTTGTCAATATTCTGTTTGCTTCATACAATTTGTGATTAATTATGTATGGTTGGTTTTGTTTTTCCAAGACATACAGCCTTTGAGGAAGCAAGATCCCACGAGACACTTCACCCAGACAGAAGTGTCTCTTTTCTTATTCTGTGGTATCTAGAAATGACCCTCCAGACTAAGTTGTAAGAATGTCCAATCAAATATAAGGGATGCAGTGGGGCTAAGACCCTGCAAAGATAAAAAAAAAGATGCAAAACAATGGATTGAAAGATTCTCTTTCCTAACACTGTCTTTCCTAACACTCTATCCTAACACAGGATATGCTGATATCAGATATTCCCTTTAGCTGGGGTGTGTTTATGTCCCTTTGCATTTTGTGTTAGCCCAAGCACTCAGGGTCCTTTCCAAGTGACTCAGAAAGGTGGTCTGACTTATACCTGTCAGGCAGCTGAGAGTCAAGGCCTGGATTTGAACCTTGCTGAGCACAGCTAAAGCATCTGATTGTGTGCATGTTTCTTCATCTGTAAAACTGCTAATTATTGCCTTTCTATTATAGAGCCCCTTGAAATTACCAGAAATCACTCTAAAATTAATTTTCGTTTTTTTTCCTCACCATGTAATTGTAGGTTAATAGACCCTCAAACCCAAGTTACACGAGCAAGTGTAAGTAACTTTTTCTATCACAGCAGTGACTACTCAGTCACATGAACCTGAGCTAACCAGCTAACTTAAAGCTGGTTAAAACAAATAAATTATTTCTTTTACTTTTCCAGTTTGAACTCACCACTGTGACACAGTTTGCTGCCCACCAGGAGAACAGGAGACTGATTGGCTTTGTGATCCGCCTCAGTGAGACTCTGGGAGAAGAATCCATGAGTGCATATGTTTTTGAGAGCAACACAGAAGGGGAAAAGGTTTGCAAAACATTTAATAAACTTCTTTATTTAGAAAAGCAGGTCTTTGGTTTCTTGCCTTACACATCTGGGAAACAGTACTATAGATACAAGAGCAGCTCAACTTTTGGACAAGAAAACCTGCATTGACATGCAAGCCTTTACTGTCTTATGTCTAAAAAGGAGCAAATGAACAAATAATGCAGCAGCAGGTACAAGGAGGAAAAGATGGGATTGCTAATCCCAGCATTAAGAGAGATTGGAAAGTGCTGTCCAGCACCAGCACTAACAAAAGGAATGTCAGCTATGTTGAGACATGTGCCGCTGTGAAGCTTGCATAGACAAGGCAGCCATATGTGCTAACACCACAGGCTGTGTGCTGTGCTCTAACAGAAACAGGAGTAGGATGGAGATCTTCTGTCCCTACAAACAGTGACACTGCCCCAAGTGTGGGAATAAAGCCTGGTGAATGAAACTAACCAAGCTGAGTACAAAGATTTACCAGCCTCTATGAGCTTTGAAGCTGAACCTGAGATTAGTTTTCTTATCTGTAATTAGCATAGAAAATTGGTATTCCACCTCTGCTTTTAGTCCTGCTTTTAAGACTAAGTCTGCACTGACACTGCTGTGGTTTACTCTTAGTTAAGGAAGAAAAAAACAAACCAAAACTGAACAGGACTTTCCATGTGTTTCTTTGTAGATTTGCTATGCCATTAGCTTGGGAAAAGAAATTATTGAGGCACAGAAGGTAAGTATGTTTCATTCCCCACATCTGTGTGATTCACCATGTTCTGCTTTTTGGCTGTACTGTCCAGGTATCTCTGGTGTGCATAAGAAAAAAGAACTAAGGGTAAAGTTTTATAGACATTATTTAACACAGCAAAAATAAACTCAGTTTGATTTCACAGTAATGTGATTTGAGATAAAATGTGCCACCTCAAAAAAATTCAGAATTATACAAATCCAACTGTTCATGTCTGAAAGAAAGCCATGAGCAAAGTTTTCAAAAAACCAAACCAACTCTTTGTGAAGTAGAAATCACACACACTGCTGTGTCCCTGTTAGAACTTACATTCTTTCCTCCCCTAGGGATGAAAATCAGTGTTATTCCACTTAAAATGAATGACAGTTACCCTGTCCCTTGTAAATACATTTTATCTGTATAGATGCGACATTATTATTTTCTGTATATTTTTGCTGCTAAGATTTCAGAACAAGTTGGGGAATGAGCTTTTAGTCACAACCAATAAGCATGAGTGTAATAAATAAATTTTCTCCTTGCTTTTCAGTAACTAAAGAACAGTAAAATAAAGCCTCAAAATTAATTACTTCTTTTTTCTTATATACCTAATGAGTGTCTTTAGTTAACCAAAAGGTATTATTTATGTTTCAAATCTTTATTCTAAAGATTGTTAAAAAAAAAAAAACAAAACAAAAAACTCCCCAAAGTTGCAAAACCTTAGCAAGAAGCATTGGGAAACTTCTCAAGTGTTCCTCAATGGTTGCTGCAGCTTGCTGACCTCCCTGACCTCTTTTTCTTCAGGATCCAGAAGCATTAGCTCAGCTAATGAAGTCTGTGCCATTAACAAATGATGGGAAGTTCATGCTCTTGAATGATGTGTCAGAAGAGGATGGAACCATGCATGAAGGAGGGGAAGAATCAGAAGCATAAGCAGCTCCTGTTACTTCCTGCAGCCTGTGTGGGAGCAGCAAAGGCAGGGAGTGGTTTTGCAAGAATCTCTGGTTTTCAGTCACCTGCGCACACCTGAGGCCAGCTGCCTTTTCCTGCTGGAGAGCACTGACGCCTTTGCAGCAGAGTCCCTCTGGATTTACAGCAGAAGCACAGCAGGAATGGGACCTTGAAGCATTTTGCTTTTGTGAATGTGTAGGGTATAGCTGTGTCTGGGAGCTGATAATGCTGAGCCCCGTGCTGCTGGTGGACAGGAGAGTACAGCTGTCAGCCACCGAGGGTTAATGACATTTCGTATATTTACAGGGCCAGCAGCCTCTCATTCCACTGATATTCGTGTGAGCTGCCAGCTCCTATGACAAGTATCAGGCCTCAAACTTCGTACCATAGTCAATTTTCATAGTTTGCATGATTATGTGCATCTGAATGAAGGTTAAAAATGCACTATCTACTTTATTTCAGATGAAGTTATTTTTAGTCTAGTTTAAGTGTAACAAGATTTACCTTTCGTGCTAGCCTATTTACAAAACAATTTGTTAAACACTAAATTTTTCCTATTAATATAATCTATTTTTATATTGCATCTAGAATAAGCTTACAGAACAAATCTAAGTGCCTACTCTTACCTTCCAGGGGACCGCACTCTCACATTCTGTAATTAAATAATGGACATAATGTACCTCCTTGATTTACTATTCTAAATACCACTGACATGCAAACCTCAGAAGTAGGCAACGAATGTGGCATGTTAGTTGTGTGCAGTTTTTCTATGGTTAGGTTTCTTGCCAGAGATGGTAATAGTAGGACAAATAAGTACTTTTATAGTAAGAATTCTTTGTATTTTTAACATTGTGGTGACATGCAACAGCTGAATCTACCAGCAACCTATGGTTTCAAGAAACTGAGCAATAAAATGTTAGATTACAAGTCTACAATGTAGTGACAAGTTTCGTAGTACCTTCCTAAGATTAGACACTAGAGAGATTTGGCTAATAAGTTTACATTTTTTTCTCGTCCTGAAAACAAGAGCAATGTTACTTTGCAAAAACAAAATAGACAAAATAAAGAACTGTCACTGGGAGGAGGGGTGTAATCTGTAGCATAGTTTATATTAATCAAGATGAGGTATTTAGAAATAATGGCTGAAATTCCTCAAACTTAATTTAACTCAGTCACTAGGAAACTAGATTTTCCATAAGCCGAATCTATGCAACAGCATCTGAAGGATCCCAGATTGGAATTGTTTGATGTGGAATAAATTTATTTTAACTGGTTATTAGATGTTTAAAAGTAGCGTGGAAGAAAACTGTTAGTAACTGACACAAAAACTTCTTCATAAATAAAAGCTGAAGCTGTCTTAGTAAAAAAATTAACACCCGCTGAACTGGTGTCACTGAAAACACTAAGAATGAGGTTCTCAAAATTGCATTTATTAACACAGTTTTATGTACATAATGTTCTCGACTCACAAACCAAAGAGACTGGAGTAACAAAATACCCTTTTGTACAATGAGTTAGGAAACATTAAGTATTACACTTGGTCCTTTGTACCTGAGAAGCTGAAAACAGCTGTTGATGGACGTCTGATGCAACTCAAATTTCCTTCTGGTTCCAGACTGCATTAGGACCTGCAGAATGTGCCCTTCAGCTCCAGAGTGCTGTTGGGGCCGTGCAGACCCTCGGTGTCAGGGCTGACAGGGAGCTGGCTGCCCATGCTCCGCTTCCACCACCCTGCGAGGGGCAGGGCACTGCAGCCCCAGGGCTTGTGGCACACAGGGCACAGCACTAGGACAAGGAAGGTGCAGGACCCCTGGCAGAGCAGCCGCTGCCACTTCCAGCAGCCTTGGCACAAGGCTGAGCACACGAGGGCAGTGGTGGCAGCTGCCTGCTGGGGGTGAGAGCCTGGCCTTGAGCCTGTTCTGACCCTGTTCTGAAGGAAAAAATCCCTGGACATGTTTTATGTCCCTGCAGCAAATTCACCACCCTCACTTCTGTCACCCCTGGGAATTCTGAGTGAGTACATTTGGTTTCGCTTAGGGGATTTTTTGTTTTAGCTCCATTGTCTCATCTCCAGACAACCAGTTAGGGTCCATTTGGTTCCTGTAATTGCAACAGGAGGCCAAAAGCAACAGAAAGAGTAGTAGCACCATAGCATGAATTTTGCACCCCTTTCATATCCTTGTGAGGAGAAAAAAGGATTTAATGCAACTCAGTGTCACATGTGACATCCAAACCCAGGACCCACCTTGGATTTCAGATGAGAAAAATCTTTCTGCATGTCTATGCTGCTACATGTCAAAGAGAAAGAAGGAAATACAAACTCTACAGTCCTGTATTAGCAAGAATAGCTCTATTATCACTGTACATATTTGTGTATGTATATCTTTGCCACATAGAGTATACATTCAATTCTCCCAGATTCATCAGGTGTCTATAAAAATAGGCTATGTCTTTCCTCTAGAATTTCCATCACCAGAACGCTGTGAATTTATTAACCACTGTACATGAAGACAGTGCTCAGTTCACGTTATGTTCCACTGCAAAGTCTTACCTTGGCAAGATAGTCTTTCCAAAAGAAAAAAAAAAGTGGAGAAGGGAAAATACAAGCACAGATTAGAGTGTGGGCTGTGTCTTGCCTGTACACAGCTCCCTAGCAAGGCTGTCCTGGGGGAAAGGAACGCCATCTATGCGTGATTCTGCTGTTGCTGTGGAAGAAGGAAATGCAGCGCTTGGCCATTCCACTCCATGAACTTACATGACTTCAGCTGAGCTGGGAATGTGGAAGGATGTGCACAGCAACTGCAGCAGGATGGGAAGCAGCAGCAAGAATGCTGATCTTGGCAGTGCTACTGAGCGTTCAGTGCGGGCACAGTTTGGTCAAAAAAATTGTACACAAATTAAAAAAAACCCTGTATCAAAGTAAAAAAGCAAAAATATAAATCAAGTAATGCAGCAGTCTTTAGGGCAGTTATAATGAATTAAAAATAAAAACTTTAATGAGCCCAGCTGATTTTAACAGTCCATGAAGCTTGTGTGTCATGTTCTCAGAACCAACAAATGGAACGTTCATATCAGTCTGGTCTTTCCAGTTGCGACAAAACATTCATCCTTGCTGTCTGAATGTTGAAGTGACAGGCAGGAAAGGGCGAATCAGAAGTACATCAGGAATTGTTTTAACCAGTCACCCAAGAGCAGGTGGAACAATTTGAACCATTAAAACAAGTATTAAAGCAAGTTTGGTCTAAAAAAACAGGAGTGCCAAAAAAACCCCCAAGGGTAGTTCTCTCAGCTGGACTGACTGGAATAGTTTATTCTGGTTGGTAAGATCTAGAAGGGTGTTATGTTCTGGGAGATTAAAACACACCTGTATATCTTAATAAAAGTGGTGTTTTCTTTTAAGCTAAGTGTATCTACCTAAGTTAGGAATCCGAGTAACTTGCACAATCTAGAGCCTCTACTTGCAGGCATGGACAGATGTTATATAGAGTTTTCACAGTGTTCAGCAGCTTCTGAGCCTGCAGTGCAATTATTGTTAATAATCAGGCATGTAAGACTGTATGAACAACACATGGTACAACAGACCTACAAAGGCTAGGAAATACAGAATTGAGGCTGAAACTTGCAATTAGGCACAACATATTAATGAACTGTAAGATCACTTAATAGTTACAGACACCCATCACAGTGTCTGGTCATAAAAGGAAGAGCTGATTGTGGTTCTGTCTTGGCTCTGGATTTCCTTACTTCTGTGGATGCAAATCAGACCTTCGGTGTGAAATGAGAAGTAATTTGTTACATTAACTTTTCTTGTTTTTCCCATTCTTTGATAAAGGGGCAAAACCAGGAAAATAAATGCCTGACAGGATCCTAAGTTCCCACAGTACAAATACTATCTATAGTAATAACAAGGGGGGTTGGAACAAAACAGTAATAAGCACTACCATTTTGTGTAATGGATTTAACATACATTCACAACATACACTGTTACACCCACAGTGTAATCTGTGACTGCATTAAATGCAATAGGACGGCACAATGACATGCCTGAATTTTTTTTGGACAACAGATACACCCAATATCTGGATCCAATTTGTTTTTCTGGCTGAAGAGATGCCAGTTCAAATCTTGGACCAACAGGCTATGAGTTTGGGGTTTTTTAAATGCTATGATAGAGATGCGAAAATGCATCTAGCAATTAATAAGGATTTTTTTTATCTGCACATCTGTACTTCAAAATAACTACCTCAAAGGTCAACATTTTATTAAATAATTTTCAGTCTAAAGAAAGTGCTGTAAATAATGCAAACTCCTGAAAAATAGGAGTTTCTACAGGAAATATAGGCAAACACAGACCTAGCCTCACTGGATGCTAGTATACTACTGTACATTTTCTCTTGGATTTAACAGAGCAAGTAAATCAAATCTAGAGCTTTTACCCCTACAGAGTGTTACTGATGAAGACAAGGACATGAGTTACTTGAGTAAGTAATCATCACCCATACCAGCGACATCATTTCACAACAGGCTCTGCGGGCATAGAGTTGGAAAGATCTCCATTGCTTGCTTTACCAGATTCATCTGCAAAAATGAAAAATATAGATATGAGTCATGTTTAACACTCCATTCAAAACAAAACCCCTCAAATCTTAGCATATATATATATATATGATGCTGATGTCATAGCAACACCTGATGCAGTATTTCATGGTCACCATATGCAACCTGACCTTGCAGCACAAGAAGTCCTGGCCCTATGAAGAAATTTGTATTTGGGGTGAAAGGTTCTTCAATCAGCAGTATTTATCTAAAATTTATGTTTACAATGCTCACACATTTTTTCAGAGTCCCAATGTCATGGTAGAAGGCATAGATACTATTACCATGTTCAGAACTTTCCACCCTGGTATGCATTTCCAGCTTTTCTTACTGGAAAACACATGGCTTGGGGAACTGTTCTCCAGATTGGTTTCCTACAGACTCCAGAACAGCCTGTCTATTCTTCCCACAATGCTTGGAGTTCTTTGGATTTGTTTCTTTTTTTTTCCTTATACTGAATATTTATTTGAGCAACTTCACTGAGTATGATCAAATACGAATTCATGCTAAAAGATTTTATTCTTTATGGTTTTTCCAGTGCAGAAGAAAACGAATCATTTTCTCCAGTGACTGTAATCTCACAAGTCGCTTTGTGCCTTTGTCAGATCTACTCTCTGAGTTTTTAAGTAACTTGTGACTGAATTCATTTCTGTATCTTGATCCTTAGGAGCACTCTCATTTCTTTGGAAAGAATTTTCCCAAGAGAATCTTTCAGAATTCATGAGGGAGAATATACAAACAGGAATAGAAATGCAAAAGACCCACGTTACCTAGTCAAGAGACCACACCACAAATTAAGATCTTACCCTTTGAATATAGAATTCAATGGGAGACCAAGCATACCATAAACATCTGAATATATATAGTAACTGCATCATCTGCCTATGGAAGTTGAAAACCAGCAGGTAAAACAGGTGAAAACCAATTTATTTAACACAAGCTAAGGTTGTCATTGTCAACACTGGCAATTGAAGAGGTAAGTACGATGCTGAAGTTACTGAATTTAGTATTATTGCATATATGCAATTCTCCCTGTCCCAGGTTTTTTTTTTGGTCAGTTGGGTCTTTTGTGGCATTGCTTTTTTATTCCACACCCCAGAAGCCCAGCTTGAAATTTGCCTATTCCAAAGAAGACGTTCTTGGGCTGTTCTTGCTCAATTACCCATGACCACATAAACCTCTCTCTGGAATAAGGACCTTCCCTATTAAGTCACAGAATCTCCTGAGCCAAAATGTTCTACATGTAGCATTCACTCACCTTCTTTTTCTTTCTTTTCCTGGCTTTCTTCTGCTGCAGTTTTATCTGCTCTGAAAAAAATTCTTGCACTACTTAGTGAGAAATAAAGGAGTTCAAATTCCTAAGGGAAAAGATAAAGAGGAGCATCAGTGTATCACAAGAATGAATTTGTAGACAGATATCAATGGGGATTTTCAGGAGCATCTTAGGCAACTAGATTTCAGTACCTAAATCATTTAAATGCTCTTGAAAATCTTTCTTCAATCATACCTGATTCACAAGCATTTTTCAAAGCAAATGTCAGCCTTTACACTAAAGGGCAACATAAGCAGCTGAAAATGAGGTTTGTAACAGCAGTGAGAACTTAGAGCAACTTGCCCATGGAAAATCATGCAAGCCAGTAATTTAAATGGCCACAGGCTTGATCAGTGTCTGAACATGGTTCAGTGATGTGGTTTTTTAACACAGAGGACCAAATACAGTGCACATTCCTGGGAACCATGAGGGCATACAGGGCCTTATCTATTCCAACAAGACATTACAGAATGTAATCATGAGCTTTAAAAACAGGCAGTGACAGATTTTTCCCATAAGCTTCTCCAATTAAGAGAGAGAAAGCACCACACCACAGATGAAACCTCAGCTGCTGTACTTCAAAATTCAAATGCACCTTTCCTCTCTTTGACAGCTAATGCATCATTCAATTCAGCAGCTCAGAATTAACACATGGACAACTGAGGGTTCACAGTGTTTAGTGAAATCTTTGTTACAAGAAGTTTAACCAAAAGATATTCTCTCCTATTTAAGTATTTATGGTTTAGTTGCATTGGATTTCAAACTCCAGGGGACAGAGAATCCCAATCAACCAGGACTTCAAATATCACAAAAAATTATGGCATTCCCTTCAGGTCATACACCTCAAATCTTAATGCTCTTTTTGCATTGTTGCTGAAGACAATGCTCTGGATTTTGCTCTCAATGAGCTCCATCAGAACACAGTTACATGATTTGTGATGAGTAAGTCCTGAACCCAATACAGAACAGAAATTGTTACCAGAACAGGTAACCAGGCCCGTGCTGTACCTGTAAACAAACTTCCAGTCGCTTGTGGGTAAGGTTCATAGTCTGTAGTAGTTTTTCATCTTGATTAGAGGACTGCACATTCTGTTGCTTAGCTACTGATCTTATTTCCTTCACATACTTCTCTCTAACAGACTGGAACCAGTGCAGAGAATCAAACTCCTGGTACTGATCCAAAAGCTTCAGAATGTAAGCCACACCTAGGCATTGACAAACCAGGTACTAAAGTCAACATACAATTTGCAAAACATTTTGTGACTATCTTTAATGGATGAGCCTAAGCGGATAATTCTATGCAAATATAATTTAAACTGTTATTAACTTACAATTAATCTATCAGGAAAAGTCACAATAAAGCACAAGCTTAATTTTTTTAAAAACATCACAGCTTCTCCAAGTACTCGCATTCCTTCTCATCTGGATGAGAACCACAAGCTTTGAAAGAAATTTGGAAGCACCAATATATGTTAAAACTGCCTCCTCCTGTATGCAGCTATTCCATATTTCCACAGTTTAGGAAATTGTGAATACAACCATAACCCTCAAATCCATTCTGCTGAAGCAAAGACAAATCCAGTTAAATTATGGAATTTTTAATTACTTGAACAGACAAAGTATAAACAAAACTTTTCTTGCAAATATCCATTATGTTGGCTTACCCAAAGGCTAGTGAGGGTGCTGAAACTTACCCATGGCAAAGCCATCATCAGTGAAAGCTGCTCCACTTTTGTTCTTCTTATTCAATTTCTCCTTGCAACTGATTGAATGCTCTACAAAATTCAGGGTCTGAAAGAATGAAAGGCTGTCTTGGAATCACAAAGAGATTCACAAATTTCACAGGGCATTGCCATACATGCTACTACAGTCTAATAACAAAATATTTAAACACAACCCTGATCTGACCAAACCTTTTTTAAAGTAAGCCCCAGTGCTACACAAACACTCACCAGGGGGGGAACAATGATGTAGAAGTTCCGCAGGTGCATGTTCTTTGGGCTGCGGAATTCGGGAGCAAAGACATCCACCAGCATTTTGAAATACTCTGTTCCCTCTGCGAAGTTCCGGGTCAGGTCACTGAGCACAGAGTCCAGCTGCCTGCAAGGGATGAACAATGAGTTACCTGGTTCTGCTGAAAATCCCTTTGCTTACCCACCTCTGGGGATAACAACCCTCTCTTTGCCCTTTGCCTGTGTCCACAACCCAGGATTTGGAAGGGTATCCTACCTCTGCAGCTCATTTGAAACATATGTCTTGATTTAATTTTCTCAAAAAAGGTCTATGAATATGACTGCATCTTTTTTTATCTAAGACCCTGAGAATTTTCAAAGTAGAGTTCAGGCACACAGTGAGGAGAGCTTGTTGACTTTTAAACATGGATTTCTTCAAGAAATCAGGTTCTAAGTGTCTATTACTAACAATGCTACTTCACATTTTCTAAACAACTGATTCCACTTTCTTTGCTTAAAGCAAATAGTTTTTGATAAAGGCAGCTGAACTTTTAATACACACACACGCAAATAACTAATAGCTGCATTTGTAAATATAAAATGACAATTCTCTCATCCCACTCCTTCCCTCAAAAGCATGATCTTAGTGTACCTTGCTGCTTTTTGTGTCTCTTCTGAGAGTCCTTCTTCTTTCACCAGCTCTTCAAAGTTAACGATATCTTCCAGATCAGGAACAAACCTGAAAACTTACTGTTTGTTAGGATTATGCTCAACTGACTGTGTTCACTTAAGTATCTACCCTAATTTATAATTTACTTAATTTCATCTTCTGGGCTTGAACTACTTACTTCAAATTATGTCATATCTGTCATACCATTCTCATCCAGGCATTATTAACCTCACTTCAAAACACGCATCAGTATTGGTACTTCTGTTTTTACTGGACTACCATCTCCTCTCTCTAGCACTTGATACACTTGGTAACTCTAAGCTTACTATTATTTGCAAGAAAACCAACTATTTCTTA
>VZTN01014225.1:3847-34545 GCA_013400515.1 Erpornis zantholeuca | reverse complement strand
TTAGTAGGAGTTAAAATCTTCAAAATAATGATGAGACATCTTTTGTTTCATTCTAGTATAGCCTCCTTCCACTTGTGTTTGTTTATTCTGTGTTAGGACTTTTAAAAGAATTTTATTTAACCTAGCTGATGCTTAAATGTTAGCCTGTGTCTTTCATATATGGCTGGTGTTTGCATTTCAGAAATGCTCATTCCAGGATACAGTATAGTGCCTTGGCTGTTATTTTTATTGTAAATAACTTCAGTCAATTATCCATGGAGTAGCTCAAGTTAATGTAGGAACAAGCATTTAAGTTCATGAATAATCTTGTTCTTTAAGTGAGTCCATGTTTAATATTTCAGAACACTGCTACAACATTTGTTACAAGCAATTCCAGCCAGGCTATGAAATCAACTCCTGATAAGCACTCCGTGTTAGGGAACTAATTTTAGAGGATGTCCTCTCTAGCAACACACTGTGTGCATCTTTCTCAGTGTTTATTTTGCACCCAAGTGCTAATGGCAACATTCCAATGGATGCTTGAGCTGCCCTTTCTCTGCTCCATTGCCACTGTGAATGGACCAGACTGGCTTCTAAATTTTCAGAGATAATGAAATTATAATTGCACGACAATTATGCTTTCAAGGACGACTCAGGCCTCCTTGCAGTTACCTATCTAACCTGCTTGGAGGCTGATGAAAATGTCCTTGGGGCACTGCAGTGTGGTGTGCCTGCCCCAGCCTGCCTGGAAATCCCTCTTGGAGGCAGTGGGACTGGAATCTCCTGATCTCACTGCTGTGTGGCTTCTGTTGTCCTTCCAGCCACCTCTCTTCAGATGGAGGAAATGCCACTTGGAGCTGGCAGAAGCAGGAACTTTCACCTCTGATGTTTGTTTTCTGCATGTGGAACAGATCTCTGTGGCTCTTACAGCCAAAAAACTGCTTTCACTTGTGCTTGCTAGCAGAACATCATGTGTGGTGCTTCTCACTTCTCAGCTTAAGACTGGTGCTGCCGATTTGTTTCTTCAGGTTTATTTCTGTTAAATTACAGACATGGTTTGCTCTGTCTGGATGAGCTCCAGTCACAACCTCCACCTACCTCCCCACTCCAGAGCATGTCTGATCAGCTGTGCTTCATAGCTGGAGGTACTTAAATTGCCCACCTGAAAGGACTTGGAAACCTTATGTAACTCTGTGATTATGTGCAGGCATACATGACTTCCCCTCTTGGGCAAAAATAAGGGAGATGAAGAATTCTAAAATGTAGCTCTATTTTTAGTTGATACATTATATCTTAATTATAATAGTGTGTACCTTAGGAAAAAAACATCCAGAATTTAACCTGTATATTTTGGAAGCAGAATTTTTATTTTTACTTGTTGGTGATGATCAGGAAACTAAAACACTTCATGTAGAAATCAGTTAATCACAGTTCACACTGAGCAAAATTTAGCTAGGTATAAGAACTCTAGCTGACTGAATGTGAAAGAGCCTGGGTTTGGTAATAGCAGCAAGACAAGCACCAAGCCAATTGGAAAGTGATTTTTTTTTCCCCTTAAGAAAGATAAATCTCGGTATATTTATGACATGAGATTTTTGGCTTAGTCCTATCTGCTTGCATGGATTTGATGTGCCTTGGGCTCAAGATGTCTGAATATTTGAATTATTAGTTGATGAGATTTCTTGTCTGATCTAATTATAAGGATTCTCAAGTTTGTTTTGGCACTGTCACATCACATAGAATTCACTGAGACAACCCTTCACTTTGTTTGGTTAGAGCTGGTTGCAGTAAGCCTGATATTGTTATAAGGTATGATGGTGCACAATTCCTTTTTTATTATAAAGCTTATTTGGAACAAGCATAACTTTTTTCCTAGCTATATATTTACAGCAGTTATCTTTCACTAAATAATTAGAATTATAATTTATCCTGTTACAAAACAAAATAGAGACAAAATTTGAGAAAGCATCTGCATTTTCTATTCAAGCCAGTCACCTTTAATTGTGAAAGGCACCAGCCTAGATTTAAGTCCACTGTGTACAGGCTGAAGCTATCACTGATTTGCATGTTTTTTTGTCTTGATACCTTGCAGTAAATGCTGATAGAGTTACTAATATGTATTTCCCAAGAAGGATAATCTGTGTGAGTAATAGTGTCTCATTTTCTCCTGGACATGCTCTATACTTAAATGCAAGATTTATAAGTTGCATATAAAATGAGATACATTCATTAATGTCTAAGAAATCATAGCAAGAATTGCTATATTGCATTAAATTCAAAACATAACATCAATGATTCTGCTGAGTTGCTGATTTTCTTTTTCTTCCCAGAAAGAACAAATCATTCCTTCAAATATAACTCTCCTGACAGTTGTTAATGCTAGCAATATCATTTTTTTCAAATCTAAAACCCTTGCTTGAGTCTCTTCCAGAGCTCTGCTGCCTTTTCCAAATTTCATAGAATTTTTTTCCATTTTTTCCTAGTTTTACGTTTTTTTTTCTACAAGCCCCCTTTTCCACTTTAGTAAGTGCCTTTTCTCCTTACAAAAATACTCTGCACCCTTTCCAATTGTGAATCAGAATTTATTATTATTATTACTGTTTTGTTTTAGCAAAGTGTAAGATGTTCAGAATGGCCATGCAAGTACAGGGGGTGGGTGCATACAGACAGGGAAGTGCACAATTTGCAGACACACTCATGAGTCAAGTGACAATAGTCATGAAATAGCAAGTGAGGAAGGGGTCATCATGCCCTGTCTTTATGCAGATAAATGCCTTTATCTATTGCTCTGATGTTGAGGTGCTTGATCCAATGATCTATTTAGCCTTTAAAGGGTGGTGGAGTGGGGGATATGAAGCCTGTGTGATGCCACCCATCCAGCAGACTCTCTTGTGATATTCATGTACCTAAATTTCCCTGTCAGGTGTTTGTCAGGCTTTTAGTCCACTGCACTGTAGGTCTCAAGGTGGGTGTTGATGGGTATTGCTTTAATTGAAATGAAAAGATTGGAGAAGAAAAAAACCACATTATATTGATTTTTCCATTTCAAACAACACTGTTATATTATCAAAGTAACTTTCAGATTTTAATTTCAGAAGTCTCATGCATTAAAATAACATAAAAATGTGAACTGAAATAAAATGTTTTCCCTTATTGAGTCAATAACATTTCATTGATCAAAAACATATTTTTATTTCTGAGAATATTGATTTAATATTACTCTGAAATTCAATGTTTGGTAAGGATTGGAAATCTCTCTCTACTTTTGGTAGAATTAACCATGAAAAAGAGATGGCAGCTCTCATTGGCTCCTAAACCAAGTCCAATCAATCTGAACAGGCTGGCTTAAAGCTCCATTTCATACATGCACTTTGCTCTGACTTCCATTCCTAAAGCTTCTTTTTTCTGCTTGTACTTGTTCCTTTTCCTAGAAAATTAGAACTCTTCTCACCACAAAAGGGTGAAGAGTTTGTTTATAAGGGGGCAAGGCTCATAGTGTACAGTACATATACACCACATATAAGTATATCTGTGACTTTACATATTGCTAATTCCACGCTAATTTTCCATGTGGACGCTCTTGTTACTCAATATAAGTTTGACTTGGCCATAGCTTTCTGTTGCCTAGTGCCATGCTGTGAAGTCAAACCCTACACTGTCCTTCAACATCATTCCCAGGCACACAAGCCCTTAAAATAATTCACCAGAGGAAAGAAGTCACCAGAAAATAAGAGGTGGTTGCACTGTAGTCCCCAAGAGGTCAAAAAAATAAACACCTTGGTGGATATAATCTATGGCATCTAACTCAGTGAAGCTATATTATGGACACAAGATATATAGAATTGTAGGAAATCACCTCTTTGACTGTATTTATCTCCAGGAATCTTTAGTGAGGTTGTTTACTCCACGGCTTAAAGCCCTTTTCATGTATCTAATCAAAGTAATGAGCATTTTGTGATATGCAATTAACTCTGCAGTTGCCCAAACATCTGGGGACAAATCTTTTGACAGCTCTGTGTTGCATGTTTCTGTGTGTACAAACACTGAAGGATGCTGTGCTTGTTAAACAGTATTTTTAGGTAGTGTCTATATATTTTTGCAGTACTTGTGCTCACCGAAACTTTGACTGCAGGCCAGGGGTTTGCATTCTTTAAGGAAAAATAGTTTGGCACCTGTCAGTAGAAATGGTCTTTGAGAAGAGAGCTTTGAGGCAGGCCAGCTAGACTTATCCCCATTGCCACAACAGATGGGCACCGTGTAAATCTTCATTTGGTTTTTTGGTGACAAACTCTCATTTTTAGGGTGTAGCTTTTAATCATTGTATGTGGGTGTTGGTTTAATATAATAATTTTTGTGCGCATATCTTAGAAGTAGTCGCTTGATGTACAACTATTATGGAAATTTTGAACTCCAAACACTTAAGAATGCAAGGTTTTTTCTTACTGTTATGTCACAGTAGAGTCCAAAAGATGACAAAAATGCAGCATGAACTTTTTTAGAGAAAAGCCATTTACTAAGAAAAATCCTCCATTTTTAGAACCCAGATCTCTAGAGGCAAGACACACGGGACACAGGTATTGGTCCTAGCATGAACACCTCTCTCACACCATTGGTCAATTACAGAGAAACTTGTTAGGATAACAAAAGTAAAAATATCTTCAGTGAGAGAGTTCTCAAAACATTTCCAATTGTTTACAATAACTCTCTTCAGTTTCCCATCCTCTGGCCATGAGAAGGTTTGCTTCTCCGACTCTTACAGCCCTGCTCTGGCCATGGTAAATTTCCACAACCAGATCAGAAAGCTGAGAATTTTCCTTTGCAGAGCCCATACTGTTATGATACCAAACTGTTTTTATATAGCATCAGGAATCCTGGGATAAGCATAGTTGTTTTTCTTTGAGGACACTTGGAAAACAGAGCCTTCGCAGTTCTGCTTTCTGCCCTTCTCGTCATAAAGAAACATGAAGGCCCTCACTCCTTGTAATCAGTAGGAGTAATTGTTGGCCTTGCCTGTCGCACATCTCTCTGCCTTGGATCTCCAACAACCCCTTAAGAGGTTTCTTATGCAAGCCTAGGTACATGAAATTGATAAGATGAGCATTTCAAACAAAGAGCTTACCTTTTTTTTTGATTCAGCCATCCATTATAGAGGAGCATTATGCTGCAGGTCCTGGTGAGAGGAGGGAGCCGTGGGCAGAGCAGGCCTGAGTGCTGTCCTGATTAGATCACCGGCAGAGCAGCAGCGATTTAAACTAAATCGGGTAGGAAATGGCTGCTGAGGCAATAATCTCTTTAAAATCCATAGAGGCATGGTCAAGTGGTCAGAGTATGAGTGTGGAAACTAAGTGTTCTGGGTTCTGTTCCTGCTATAGATATGTCACGTTTGTCACCTGCGTCAACTAGCTTTTCCTCATCTGAAAATTAGAGATAAAACTCTTACTTCTCAACACTCTAAGGTGGCAAAGTGCTATTTGGAGTAAACTCTGGTTAGATTTTTTTGTTTACCAAAATGAGTAATTTCTCTGTCATCTCCCAGATGATTTCAGTTGTTTATCATTCTGTGCTCCTGCACATTGCCTCAGTTTGAAACCTGCAAGTGGAAAAGTGGAGAAAAGGCAATGGAAACAAATGTAGTTATGTATTACAACTAATAAGAAAACCTCTTGTTGCTTTCGTGTAAAGATACACTAGTTAATAGTAAGACTGGATTACTTGTCCTGCTGTAACCTAGCAGTTTTATCAATTTAGTTGTTCTGGAAATCCTTTAACGATGAAGATTACTCATTTTCTTTAAGATGTCTAGATGGTAGGATTAATCTTTAACAAGATGGTTGCAAAGTTATTGGCAGTGTGCTTATGGAATACTATTATTTCAAGTTTTGTTTTTTAATGAGATGCTTATGAAAAACATTCTTCTCTAACAGCATCCAGGGTACCATAACAGGCTTTTGCATTAACTTTATATTGTATTAATCTTTAAAATACAGAATTTCCTTCTGAAATTTATGATGGTTAATTTACACAAATATAGCATGTTTTACATTTGAAATTGTGTTAGAAGGCAAGAGTAGGACTGATGTTATCTACTTTATTTTTGTGAATGTGGTATAGCCAGAATTACTTTTTGGAAATGTACATTTTCTCTCTGCTTTAAAAAAAAATAATATTTGGGCAAGGTTTGCATTTTAGGGCCATGTTCTCTATTTATATTACATATTTGATCCTCCCGGATTTGTGCTCACAATCTGAGCAAATTCTTAATTGTATCAAGAGGACTGCATTAAAAAATAGTAAATAAATCATTAATTCATACTCTAAGCCTGAAAAAGTAAGTTTCTATCAACAGTTAAATTCCAAGTTGGTTCAGACCTCTATTTACACATATAGTCATTTTTATTTAAATTATGACATCCTAGAAATTACTTTTTGTTGAACAACTGGGCATGCACTCTTATTTAGTCTTTTTTTTTTTTTTTGCTAGGTTAAGGTAATAGAAAATATAACTGAAGTGCAAAATTCCCTTAGGAACTCCAGATGAATATTTTCTTGTCTAAGGGAGCAGTGAATATTTCTGCCTCAAGACCAAAACAGCCCTCATTTCCCACCTTGAAGTAAAACATTAGGTGCCATCTCCTTTGTTCCTTCTGTAAAGTTTTTCTGTACTATTGCTGTCAAAGATCAGATGCAACTGCTTTGCCTTAAAGGTTTGTCATATCTTTAATAGGCCTTAGACTTCGTACTTAACCCTGGTGTAACTAACTCCTCCATCAGTGTGCTTCATGCTCACAATCTTTAAAATCTAAGGGGACCCTAAGAGTTATCATGTCATCCCAGCTGAGTAAGATATTTTACAATTAGAAACTATATCAGTTCTTGACATGAAATTGGACCTCAGGTGCCATGCAGCACATGATTTTTGTTGCAAGGCTTAAAAGAATCCTGCCAGAAATGGACTGAGAAAGAACAATAAGTCTCTCTTCAACAGCTGTTGGCTTAAATCTTCTGATTCCTCTGTATTGTGTTATGGCACCTCCCTTGCTCTAATAAGGATCTGTCATGATCTGAAATAGGGTATGTGTTTTGGGGCTGGCATGATATTAATGTAGACAGAATAAGGGAAGAGGCTTGGAGAGGCATTTCTGCAAGACTGCTAGTGCTATAATCCTATTGTTGAAGGAAAAAGAAAAGAGGTAAAAAAGGTGCACCTTTCCTACAGCAGGTGCACCAAATAAAGCAGCTAGGGCAGAAGGAGTAGATTTACCATCACATATAATTTTAACCATAGCTTCACCTCTCTAAGTCTGCAAGCATAAACCTTTCCAAACAAGGGTGTGTATACAAACACTCACACACACACACACTCTCAAAATAGGTAAGTTACGTTTACAATTACCACAAAATTTTGTAGTTGTGATGGTATAGCAATCAGAGTTTGAACTCCAATCATCTTGCAAAGAAGATTATTTCATTAGGGTCAAATACCTCTAAAAGTGAAAATAACCTGTTGTTTTGTGAAAAATCTCAGGACAGTGTGATTTTAATGGATGCATTATTTTAAACACGACCTTCATCCTCTTCACAATTAATAAAAAGCATAATGCACAACTGTGTCATAAAATAAAAGATAAAAGTGATTTCAATAAAGTTTTAATTGGTTATGATTTTTTTATTACAAATTATGGGAGGACTGGAGTATTGCTGTACCTGGCATGCTTTTTTTAAGTCTTAAGGCAAATTTGAACTGAGCCATTTGCTGAGTAAATTCAGATCTGTTGGCAAAATAGAGGGTTTTTAGAAGGAAAACAAAAAAAGTAGTAAAACAAAAGGACTGTACTACAGAAATTACTGGAGAATTCAAGTTCTGTGAATACAACAGGAGAGATAAGGCAGATAACTGTGGTGTGTGAGAACTAAATTGTGCTCAACATTTTAACAGTGCTCAGTGACTGTCTGTTGGCTCTGGTACAGACTATCCATGGGACTTGATGAGGGGAAGAGTAATTCCTGATAAATATCAGCTCTGCCTTGATCCGGTGGGCTTTTGGTTTGTTTTTTTTTTCTCCCAGAACTCAAGGAAAGTCAGGTCCAGATCAGTCAAGTCTGGTTCAGGTCTGTGTCTGCTCCTGTGCCCAGGTAAGGCACGTCAGGTCCATGTCCAGGTCTGTCAAGTCCAGGTCCAAGTCTCTCCCTGTGTCTGGCTCAGGTCAAGTGGAGTCAAATTCAGCTCCTGGCTTCCAAGCCATGCTGTCCCTCCCTGATGCCAACTGGTCAGGGAGAGAAGATGGTAAACAACTACTGTCAAAGATAAAGCAATTTACTGAAACAAAACCTAATTTTACTCATGCACCAGCCAAAGAGAAAAGGAAGATTTTATTCTCCATTTCCCATCAGAAAGCAATGTGCAGGCACTTCCTGAGAATCAGGGCCGCAGAAGGGAATTATTGTAATAAGAAATGTCCTCCCTTCCTCTTCCTTCTCCTTGCTGTTATGCCTGTGCTGCCATCATATGGTATGGAATATCCCTTAGCTTTTCTCTTGGTGAAGAGGATCAATATATTCACTTCAGCCCCCCTAGATTGTATGCAGCTTAAGGAAGTTACCATCTTCATCATTTCACTAGAGATTATAAATCCTTAACAGATTCTGAACAGAGGTGCAAATTAGTCACTCTTTACCCATGGAAAACTCTAAGGACTGTGTCCAGAGAGGCATCAACATGTTCGGCATTGAAGTTTGAGAGTTTGTGTCTGAGCTTTTGGGGTAAACGTGCGCTGGGAATGTAAATATGAAAAGGTGAAGGAATTCACATTTGAAGGAAAAAAATGAATGCATTTGTTTGGAAACCTGATTCTTTGTAAACACCCACACAGTCAGTCTGTGTGCACATGAGCTCAGGGAATCACAAATATTTCTCAAATGAGCTGAGTTTCTCGCTTGTGAAAGCACTGTAGAATTGAGTTGTAGGAACATACAAACATTGTTTGCACAGAAGTTCAAGAATATGAAGAGATTAGGTTGAAGTCCAGGACAGTGTGATTGTTCAGTTTGAAAAGAAAAAAGAAGTATGGAAATAGGAGTTGCAACCTGTATAATTCTAACAGCTCACCTTTGCTTTAATATAGACTGGAGTTTTGGCTAGAAGCATGTGTACCAAATGTATACTTTTAACAATATTTTACTTGCTTGAACAAAACTACTATAAGGTGGCTTTGTTGGGGTTTTTTTGTTTGTTTGTTTGGGGTTTTTTAACTCTCCTGTGCTTGGGCAATGTATTGACAGAAAATAACTCGCTTTAAACACTTTTTTTTTTTTTTCTTTTATGCAGGATATTTGGGGATAAGAGAGCTGGGGAAGGGTCTGGAGCACAAGTGTAGGGAGAAGCATCTGAGGGAGCTGTGGGTGTTGAGACTGGAGAAAAGGAGGCTCAGTGAACACCTCTTTTCTCTCTACAATTAACTGAAAGGAGGTTGTACCTGAGTGGGTGTCAGCCTCTTCTCCGAGGCAACTAGGGACAGGATGAGAGGAAATGGCCTCAAACTGTGCCTGGGGAGGTTTAGGTTGGACCTTGGAATGAATGTCTCCATGAAAACGGTTGTTAAATGTTGGAATGGGTTGCCCAGGGAGGCACACCTCTCTTGAGGAGTCCAAGAAATGCAGTGGATGGCACTAAGCGTCATTGCCTAACGGACAAGGTCATGATCAGTTAAAGATTGATGATATTAGAGATCTTTCCCAATCTAAATGATGCTGTGATTGGCATGAGGTGAGAACTCTTTCTTAAGAAAAACTTTAAATAATTTCCTATGTGTATATTTGCCCAGTAGTTTAGCTGTTCTGTACATAAAAATGCTGGATGTTTGTGGAGCGTTGCAGTAGAGAGAAATTTGCTAAGCTGTGTCCCAGGACAAAAGGTTGATAAGATAAAAGTAAGTGTTCCCTTGCAAAAGTGGTTTCCTCTTTTGTCATGGGAAGTTTTTCAAGGAAAAGGAAACAGCCTGGAGATGAGGTTGGCCATTGTATGCCGACTGCCTCTCTGTAAAGGACAATATCTGAATGTATGTTTCCAACAGACAGAAATGATCCTGTTTCTTGCAGCCTGAATTTGGCACACAGGTTGGCTGAAGTTTGTCCCTATCTAATTGCATGGCTTAATAGAGTCACCAGGAACAGGAAATTTCAAAAAAACTAATTTACAATTCTTTTGGATTTGCAAGTTTTGTGGGGAAGGGAGTTAAAAATGTCATAAAAACACAGTGTTGGTTTTAAAGGACCATCTTGGAAAGGAAGGAAGGCATGAAGAAGCCCACTGAAGGGAGGGGAAGTCATAGATTCATACTAAGGAATTTTTAAGTGTTTTATTGTGCAGGCTTACAGTTCTTGTTTATGCATGACTTTTGACTCATTAAACACATTGATGTAGGTCCTGAAATATGTCTTTAGCCAGTTTTATGAAATGCACCCACAGTAAAATCACAAGATTATTTCATCTGACTTGATAAGACCACATATGATTCAAGGATAGTGCATACGTTGACTTTATGGAAGTGGTTTATCTGTATTTGAATTGATTCAGTTAAGCTGTCTGTTTAATTATCTGTAGATTTTTAAATTCTGACTAATTTTTCCCTCTTATAAAAAATATGTGAATAAACTGAGCATCAATAGAATCTCCTGTGAACTGCCTGAAAAAAACTTGTCACAAATCTGACTCCACAGTCAAAGGGATGGAAATAACACCATGGATGGATTTACAGGATACCAATAAAAGCCTTTTATATAAGAACATCCCCAGAGACAAATCTTTTATATACTCTCAGAGGTGCATAAATCACTGACAAATCTGTCTGGCAAGCTTGTTTAGTAATTTGATTTATTAACCAAACCAATTTAACAGTTTATAAACTTGTTCATTCTAACTTGTTAGAGATATTCTCTGTATGTTTGAAACACCACTGTGTGTGTGCCACTAAATTATAACTAAGAATATCATCAGTTTCCACTCCTCCTATTCCCTCACACTTTATGTCAAATGCTGAAAACAGTAATTGTGTGCTACAGCATCTTCCCTGAGCATTTTATTTTGGATATGATTCTTGAAGAACATCTCAGGGATTATGATAGTCTTAGAAACATGTTTCTATTTCCAAGCAAGAAGAGTTTATTCTTTAAGATTATTCTTTAAGATTTTAGATTAATGTTGTTTCATTCTTCCTCTGAAATTACTCTCTCTGCCTTCTGATGTATAGAACAAACAGGTTAGTATTGCCATGTTTAGGTGGACATAGGCTATCCTCTCTATCATGTAGCCTTTTTCCATCTTAATAAATCAGCCCAATTTAATGAAAATTGCCTCTCTGCTGGCACAAGAAAACTTTGCCACACCTTTTCTGAAGGGAGGTACTCAGCCTTTCTAAATGTGGCATTAGTAGTCATGTCTACCAACAGAACATTTCTGTCTAAATGAGATTTAGAGGGAGGGAAAAGTGCTCTCAGTTATGACAGACTGAGACTCCAGCAGTTGGATGTTGCTGAAGAGGGGAGGGAAAAGATGAGGAAAACTGAGCTCTAGAAGTAGTTTGGACATTAGCAGGCTCTGCAAGCTGCACTTTTTTGCAGGATAGGTGACTGTAGGCATTGTAACAGAATGAATGCACATTAACATTTTTGTTACCCATGACTGCAGTCACCACAATTAGGAAGGCAGGTGGAGAAGGGGGCTCATGTCTGTCAGCACATACTGCACTTAAGGCTTGAAGTTTGTCTGTGTAAAATGAGCAAGCAAATAGGAATATTTGCTCTCAAATTATCAGTCTCTAAACGTCCTCTCCTATGGTCGTTGCTCAAAATGCTCTTTCAAAACGTGATAATGTGTTGGGCTGTTTTCTTATGCTATTAAAATGCATAGATCTTAATTACTGTTTGCCTTTTAAATGATGTTCAATGCATTATTACTCCAGGTAGAAATAGTTATTAACATCTTTACTGGAGAATTGCTAGCTTGCCATGTTGAGGCCTCCCCTAGACAAAAATGTCTTGATGATGCACAGAATTCAGTAAAAATTATTATAAAGCTAAAACTGACACAAGAGCAACAAGTAATTAGAAATCAGAAGGATAAAAATTCTGCAGTATGTTTTATGGCATGGGCAAAAATATTTGCACCATCATTGATATGGTTTGCTGTTCTGGTCTCTTTGTTATTGTTTTCCATGGTGTAACTTAGTATGTGACCATGAAGGTGTAAAGTTGACTTTAGTGGACTTTGTTTCACAGCCTACTATTTGCTCTTAATGAAGGAGTTGTTAGTGCAGAACTAGGACAAAATGTGTAAGGTTTTGTGGCCTCATAAGACCTGAATGGCAAGCTGTAAGAAAGAGGGTAAATTAAAACCAGATTTGTATCTAATAAATCTTCTCTAAATTAATCATAGGCATTAATTCATAAATGGCAAAGTATATCCTTTCTCGTTAATGAATAAGAAAAATGCCTTATAATATCATGAAATCAGGATAATAAGGAAGGCAGCGATGTTAACAGAAGGCTTTTTCCTCTGCCGTGAATTTGGGAAATCCTCTCTGTATTTTGCCACCCACTCTCTAGAAGTGCTGTGACTGTGGCTGGCAGAAGGAAAAGCAAACACTGCCGAGCCAGCTATTCACAGCTGTATCTGTGTCTCAGCTGTGCCCATCCATCTGCAGTCGGTGCCATCTGCCAGTTGCTTCAGTTGGGGAGCATCTGGAAGGCGAGCCATTTTAAAGGGAATCTGCTGCACAGCAAAGAAATTATTTCCTACTTTTTCTTTTTAATCTTACTTGTTTCTCATTCCTTTCTAGTGACTTGTGTGCATGGTAGGAGTTGTACACCAGTAATGTACTGAGAAACAGGGTGTTCCCTCCACTATCCCACAGAAAAAGGACACTAATCAGAGTAACTGTGATGTGGACAGCACAATGAGATGCTCCTGTCTTCCACATTTTAATCTATGAGTAGGTTTCTTGTAGGAATGCTGTGTTCTATTAAGTTCTACAGAAGAGGATAGGTCCACTTGTGTGCACTTCCTTGTATTTCTGAAGAATTATTAGATAATGAATCATCTTTATAAATCAGTTTTCTAGGGCCTTAGTTTTAACAAACTCTCTCTTCTGTTTTATTTTCAGTTAGGAAAATAGAGACAGGTGTCTTGTGCTCTGGTCATCTCTTATAGTTATAGTTATATTATAATGCAGAAGGACTTACTATAAAAAAACCCAGGAATGCTCATTGCTTCATAAGTTTGTGTAAAAACCCCCAAAAACTCATGAATAAAAGATAAACTGAAATGGAGTTGGAGATCTGAGAACTCTCTGCAAAGAATGATAATCCAGCTGCAGTTCCTTTCTTGTGTTGGTATTGTTTGTATCCATGCTGGAATGTTGAAGCTACATGTTTTTAGGTATGTTTGGTGCTGTTGCTTTGGAGTTTTTAACTTTTTTGATGAATTGAGATGAAATGGAAGTTGGGATTACTGGGTTGGGGTGAATTTTACTCTTTTAATACCAAAAACCTTGGATAACAAAATTATCTATGGCCACGGAAAATCTGATGTGTTTCCATTTGATTTTATTTTTTACCCTCAAAATACCCCCCCCTTTAAAGCTACTGTCCTGCAAAAACAAACTAATAAGCAAAAATCTATTTTCCACTTCCCCAGTGCTAATCTCTTATTGGAATCAAAGTTAGGATTTAACAGTGAAACGGGCAAGAGGGCTGTTTAGATCTGTGCAAGCAACAGGAAACAAATGCACAAAAATAGCTGTTTACTTCTTTGCATCCAGATCTTACCCAGGCTCTGTGTGAGGCAATGCCTGAGTGTCACTTTCACAAGGCATCTACATCACCAGCTTTAAGCAGGAGAAAGGATTTTGTCAGAATAAAAGAAAAAAATATTGGGAACTTCTATCAACTTTATTTTCTGGCTCTGTGGGTTTCCCTCAGTTGTAATCTGCACTATTTTCTTTTTTTTATAAAAGCTCCCGTAAATTTTTTCTTGCTTGTCCATTAATGTTCCTTCTGAGTAGGAGGCTGTCATTCCTACTTTTTTTCTTGTTTGGTTTGGTTGTTATTTTGTTGTTGTGGTTTGGTTTTTGGTTTGTTTTCTTTCAGTCCTCTAGTCATGTTCTTTGAAAACAAACTTCTCTTTTTCTATTCCCTTTGTGTTGGTACAATAAGCATTTATTTCTGGCAACTGGTTTTGCCAACAGGGACTCTGGTCCTTGGCTGTGAATCTTGGATTCTTACCAATTGTTCCTGTTCTGGGCCTGGTAGCTTTAGCTCATTAATCTAATGTCCTGTAACGTCCTGCTGCTAATCCTGGTTGTTGGGCCCCGTGTTCATTAGGCTTGCTCCCGACTCTCATGTATGACATGGAGTGTGAAATAATCTGTAAAGACAAGAGACATGGAAGCACAGCCTTGCTCCCCAAGCAGCCCTCCTGGCTTCTGCAGGATGGCTTGTGCTCTAAGGATTGATCAGCAAGGGTAAAACCTGTCCTATGCAAATGCTAACTCTTGTCAGCGTGCACAGAATAAGCACGCCAAATTTGTGGGGTGGGTTTTTTTATTTTCCCTCTTGCTGAATAAAAGCACTGAGCCAATGTCAGTATCTGATGGGCTGCCAGCATGAGGCTTGGCCTGTGATTATGTGGAAAAGAGCAGGTCAAGTTGCAGACAGCCTCCTTTTCTCTACCTAAGATCAAGGCATTTTTGTTGTCCGTGTGATTTGAATGCAGAGTACCTCATGGCTAATGACTCTGAGGCTAGTAGCTTAACAGGAGCAAGAATTCCCAAGTATTTTTCCATCTTTTAAGAACTAAAGTATCAGTCATCTTTCTGCAACACACAAATGCTCCAAGATGAAATTAAGGTTATTGTTTTTACTATTTAAAGCTCTAGGGAGCTCTAAATCCTCCCTGAGTTCATAAACTCACCCCATCATTGCAACTTCAAAATTAAATATAAGGAGCTCTAGACTAGTGTTTCACTTTAGTCTTACCCCCTGGTATATATGGGACTCTTCCATGAGTGTCTGGCTGTGTGAGAAGGGGAACAGAAACCCCTAACATTTTAGATCTGGGAACAGTCAGGGTGATAGGCTGCATAATGCTCCTTTTCATGGAGCACCCAGACCTCCAGCAGCTATGCAAGGCTAGGAAGCAGCCAGAGGCAGAAAATTTTCTGTATACTCCCCTTATATTTCACACCAAATTTGTCTTCTTGTCAAGTTGGTGGGTTTTTTTTGTTTTTCATTTTTTGGGTTTTTTTAAATAGAGTGTAATTTCCTCATAAAAGCCAGTAAGTTGGTTAGTTATTGGGATAGTTCCCTTCTAAATTTCGAGATTGGTAATTATATTTAACTTAGTGCCTGTTTGTGTAACCCCAGTTGTATGGTGGTCCACTACTCTAAAGAGGGAAAACTTGCTGGTGGTTATGCAAAAAGTTGAAAGTTACAGCAACACATTGTGGCATCTTTGTTATGAGACCACTTGCTGACTTTAATTCTAGTAGTGATTAAAGAACTAATCACTGACACTGGCTGTGTCACCAAAACTGTGGGAAAACTAAAAAACTGTCCAACAACATTTTTAGTGTTTGAGAATCAAGGCACTACTCTATTCTGGCTAGGTGGTTTTTCTGGCCAGGATGTGCAACAGAAATCATTTCATCCACACATTGCCTGCGTTGTGCAGTGAAAATCATTTCATCACACATAAATCTTAATCATATTTTTCACATATTTTTTACAGTCAAAATCCACAGAAATTCATTTGTTCAATATTCATCAGTCCCAAGTTACAGAGTTCTTAGTATTTGGTTTCCTATTGGTCGTGGATTTCTTCACCTCCGATGCTAATTTGGTCCTCATTCCTTGGACCTCTTATCACTCTTTTTGGGACCAGATGTCTCTGACCATGCCAGGGGTGATGTTTGGAGTTGATGTTCATTATTGGTTACTAATGATCCTTATCTTTTGTCTGTTCTACTCCCACTCTGTTGAGATCTTGAGATCATCAAAACTCACCTGGTGGAACATCCCTTGAAAAGAAATTTCAATTCCCTTCCTCTGGGGCAAAGACTAACAAAACTGATTAAAGTTACATAAAAAATTAAAATTTGTTTAATTTCCAGCAGCTTCTGACTTGGTTGAGAAAGAAGGTGGCAGCACATGTAGGTGTGATAGGACCTCTGGTAATTCTTAGTGAATATTTCTGAGCTATGCCAGTCTGTATTTTTACTGAACAGTGAGAGCCAAAACTGGTCAGAGTATTCTGGAGGAGTCTTGACCAAAAAGAGTAGCAAGATTAACTCTTGCTGCAAAAAGGAATTTATTTTTTTTTTTTTTGTGTGTGCGTGGTAGTAGGCCCAAGAAGTCTGGGTTTAAATGGTGATAAAGACTGAGCTGTGAATACTATGGGGAAAAGAAATAAATCACAGAAAGGAGACTCTGAATCTACACAGGTTTCCTGGTAAATTGTAGTGCCTTTGATATGAGATGTTTTTCAGAGAGGTTTACATAAAACTGCATCAGATAGGACAAAGGTAGCTGAAGTTTCTTTACTATACGGAAAGAGGCTGAAGGATTTTTCTAGGTCATTTCTAGTCTTATAACTTTTATCCAGAGAATACATAGGAAATTAAATCACACAGAATGTCTCTTACCTCTCCCCTGGATTTGTGCCACTTTGCTTCTCCTGTAAAGGTGAGCTGCAACTTGAGCAACCTGACAAATCATCTCAAATGCATCTTTGCACACTGCTATTAAAGAACATCTTGCAGGAAAAGGCTTGAATTGTGTAGTCAGCCCCCTTTGTAGGAAAAACCCTCTTACTCTTCAGTGAAATTCTAATGTCCCTGCCTTAAAATACATTGTAAATAATGAATACAGTGAGTTTTGTCCAATTTTCCCCATCCTGGCTATAAAATGCTTGAGGCAAGTTTGTGCTGCAAGCTCAAATCATTAAGGACTCTGAATTTGCTGGGATAAAAATAATGATGATAATAATAAAGCAATACCCTAGTACAGGGAATCATTCACATTCTGAGCAGTGTACTGGAAAACAAGGTGTTTGTGACTGCAGTTCATAGTGAGTTACATATTTTTGTATGTCATTCTTGGCATGAATCCTCGGAATGGTTATGGAGGATAATATGATGTGCACATTGATGTGAATGGGTATAACACTTCATCTTAGTGACATCTCACACCTACAAAATTCAGAAGGATTGCTGTACTAGAAGCAGCTGAAAGCAGTCTTTAAAACAACAAATATAATGCTTTAGTTTGCAGAATTCTTGAGTCTTGTAAGCATGAGTGAAATATTGATGTTTTTGAGAAGTGAATTTAAATATCTTCATCTCTGTCTATGAGTTACTGTGCAAGACAGCTCCTTCCTCAAGCTAGAAGTAAAAATTAATTAAAAATGCAGCAAATGCCATAAAGCTTATTTCTCATGATAGAGAGGCTCAATAATTTTCATTGAAAAGCAATCTACATACAGATCTGCAGGCATTCTCGGCCATGTTTACTTATGTTGGGAAAAAACAGAACAAGTTAAATGAAGACACAAGTCTACTCTGTAGCATCAGGAAGATTTAATTATTTGCCATTTGTTTTTCATAATTTGCTATTGTGTTTTGTTATGCACAATGCATTCCCTATCTTTGTTAAACACTTTTTCACTAAGAGGGTGGTCAGGCACTGGGACAGGCTTCCTGGAGAGGTGGTAGATGGTGTCCCCATCCCTGTCAATGTTTAAAAGGATTTGGACAACACCCTTAAGAATGTGCTTTAACTTCTGGTCCCCTGACTTGCCCCAGAAGATCAGTGTAATTCCTTACAAATGAAATACTCTATTTTATTCTAACCTGTCAGAGTCTGAATGAATGAGTTTTTCTTTTAAAATAATAGCATCCTCGGGTGGCATGCAAAAAGTAAATGCAGCTTGCTTTAGCAAGAAAGGTGACTCTGTTGCTTCAAATAGGACTCAAAATACAGATTTTGAGCTCGTATTTGTGCAAGATAGTGGGAAATTCTGCTTGAAGATTATAAACTAATCTCACGAGGTAAAAATTGAGCTGAGAAAGCTGATCTTATTAAAACAAACCAAAAAGAGCTATTTCTGTGTTCCCTGCTCATTTACGTGGAATAGACCTGACACACACATCTTACAGGTGCCTGAAGAGGCTGTTTCCCATCTCCCCAGCTACTTTTTCAAAGTTATTAGCATATCACATATTTCCTAATAAACAATGCACATTTCTTTCCTGCTGCTGATTTGGCACTTTGGTACCTGCTTTGAGACTAGGACTGAATCAATATAAAAACATATTTATTTACCCTGGCCTTTTATGTTTCCTGAAGTGTCCCTGCAAGACCAGAGGAAGGAATGTGTCCTGCTCCCCACAGTTGTGCCATGTCTGCCTGACCACTCGAGCCACTCATGTCTGTTCCATGTGGCCCTGAGCTCACTGACCCTCTTCTTGAGATCTGTAACAAAGATTGTCAGAATTAAAAAAAAAGACACACCCAAATAAATAATGCACCTCCCCCTTCTTTTCTTCTTTTTCTCACATAAGTTTTATTCAGGAGCAAAGAGGGTTGCTCAAAAGAAGAGGGGTCGTTCTAGTTTCAGCAGTTTTTAAACTGAGATAATTAGTGGTTCCTAACCCTATTTTGGTTTTGTTCAAGGAAAAAAAAAAAAAAGGAGAAAATTAGGAAGGCTTTTAGCTGATCAGGCTAAACAATGAGGTGTAAAGTGACAATCTTGTGCCCTACACTACAGGGAGGGTGATATATTGTGCTAATTGCCCACTTGCCTGACAGTTTTAATGCACTGTGACTGATATAAAGAGTCTGTGACAATTCTAACAGGCAGCTTGTCCAATTAACATGAGTCCTTACCTTTCCCCCAAAAAACAAACAAACACTGCTTCACCTCATCTGTGTGCCCTTCCACATGAGCCTGCAGAATCATGGTGGGGGTAGGAGGGGATGGGGAGGAGAAGCAGAAGTAGTAACTTAATTTGTACAGAAGAGATCTGTGTGGAGGGTCAGTGCAGAGGGATAGACACTGGTACAAGGAACAGAGATAAATCTACTTTCTATGAACCATAAGTGCCAAGTTTAGAGTCACTTAGTCTGAGCCTGGATAATTTTATATATATATATATTTTAAATAGGCTTGTCTTTAATAGATTTTGAAGATAGAATAAAATAAAACCTCACTGGTAGAATTTCAAAGGGGGATTTGGCTTTTATCTTAACTTGGATCAGTATTTAATACTCTTTTCATTTGGATTTCTGCCATAGGCTGGGTTTTAGAAATGGGGCCCAAGTGATATATATACATAGACATATTGTAATGTTTATATAAGAAATCATTCTTAGCCATTAGATTATTTTTATTTTTCTATGGTTCTCTGATACTAAAATGCAATTCTTTTTAAAATTAAAGTTGAATATCTTTAAAAAAATTGCTTATGCTTTGTGTTAAAGCTGTTCTAAATTTCTGTAGTGTGATTCATGAAAGGGAAGCTGGCAACAGTAAAGAAAACACTGTTCTGGAAACAGTTGTATTGTTTTCTGTAGGTGTTATTATTGGTAGGGGATTGGTAACACTTTAAAAAAAGTTGACAAAAAATATCAAACTCTGAGTGTCTTTTAATTCCCATTTTATTACTTTTAAACTGCATTAGCTGGGCTTTTAGGATGAAGAGCTGCAATTTTCTTCGCATCATTCTTATTGCTGTCTTAGCACTGCTCTCTCTTAATATACAGCATTTTTTGAAGCAGCAAGTATTTCTGTGTCTGCATTTATGCAGTGGGATAGCTTTAGGAGAGCCATCACATTCAGTACCAATTCAAGTTGCTCCAGCTTTGAATATTTTTTGGACCACAACACAATGACTCCAGGTAAAGCTACTGTGTGTAAAAAATGTACTTAAAGCATGCCCTTGAGAGCACTGGAATCAGAGGGGATTTGGTCTAAAATTTTTAATAGTGTCTGTCTATATTCTCTAGCATTCAAATGTTTTTAAGTGGTTTAAGTATTTTAAGTAAATCTTAAAAATTCAGATCTCTTAAAAGGGTTCCTGTTGTTCGTATGATGTTATTAGCTGTTGTGGAATTGCAATGAGCATTAGGGTACATTGTGAGTATGCATTTTTATTAGTCTTCATTCATTTTAGATTTTGACCACACGGCTTGGATTGGAAGAGACCTTAAAAATCACCCAGTTCCAAACCCCCTGACATGGGCAGGGGCATTTTCCACTAGTCCAGGATGCTCAAAGCCCCACCCAACCTGGCCTTGAACTTTTCCAGGGATGGAGCATCCACAGCTTCTCTGGGCAACCTGTGCCAGTGCCTCAGCACCCTCACAGTAAAAAATTTCTCCTAATATCTAATCTATATCTACCCTCTTTCAGTCTTTCATTAAAAAGTCTTCCTAAAAAAACTTTAGAAGTCCACTAATGAGTACGTACTAGAGGAGAAGATATCACAGGATTTCAGTCCTAGGGGAATAGCTCTGCAGCAAAGAAAGCATAATTGTATGTTGTTGAAACCTTTTTCACAATGTAACATGGTTGATAAAAAAATGAGGAACCCATTCAGTTGAACATATTATTCAGTTGTATAGTTATTGTGTTGATATATTGTAACATCATTATTATTTTGAAAAGTGAGACATTTTATACATTATTTCTGAGGAAAAGCTATTCCTTTTCCTCTGGAAAAAAAAAAAGGAAGTGATAATATCTTTTTTGTCAAAGAAGAGGGACTAACTAAAAATTTAAAATTTATGGAGAGGAAAACGAAAATTAAACATTTTCTACTCTGGAGATGAATTTACAAGTTTGTCATAACAAATAGTATTATCAGTTCCTGGAGAACATGCAGGTCTAAAACAGATCAATGTCTGTTTGGAACATCTCATCCTCTCAAAGTTACATAGCATAACACAGCTGAATAAGTAAGCTGTATGTTCATGTTAGAGATTAGTATCTATGTACAACTCTGTTTATTAAAGACAACTTAGCGATATCTGCAGAAGTGTGGATGGTAGACTAATTTCTTTTTTCTCTCTCTTTGGGGTACTGTCAATCTGTCTATATAAATTGGCTCCACCATTATTGTGGTGGAACCTTCTCATTAATTCTTAAGCTGTTTTGCCAGTGGCTTTGCAGCATAAATACCATTGCCATATTTAATCACAGATATGCCTCTCACAGTACCTGAGTCATTCTCTCATTCAGTAGCAGAGCAGAGCACTCAGAGATGCCACATATTAATGCAAAGCATTAGGCTGAAATTGTATTTGAAAGCTTCAATACAATAGAGCTCAGTGGTCTCTTTTTGCCTTAGAGGCAACAGTAGGGAAACCAGAACATAATAAGAATTTTAACTACAGTTCTACTTTGTATTATCTGCTGCCTTGTAGCATGCTGCTGAGAGAGACAGACATACCTCTGGGAATCATACCCCTGGACTGACTAGTAAATAAAATATAGGTGATGATACACACAAGTTCTTCCAGTCAAAGCCAATACTCATCATCATCATAGATCATTCATCTATTCTCCTTTTTAAAAAAATTATTACTATTTGAGATTATTTATATTTGTTTCTCTCTTGCAGTACATTCTCTGATACATTTTTTTAAAATATCTACTAAGCATCCTCAAGAAAGTTTTAAGTCTAAAGCTGTAAACTAATTATTATCAATTACCTTGTTAAATGAAAAACAGGTTTTTTCAATCTTCTGAATTAATTAGCTTTTCAAATTAAAAAAAAACACTAGCAAAGTTACACAATTCGATATTTTATATATATAGGGAACTAGAAGTCAGGTTTTTTGTTGTACTGAAATATGTGCTATGCATGATGGGGTTTGGCATAATTTTCTCTTACACTTAAGACACTTAAGACTTAAGAGTGTTCTTTAAAAAAAAAAAAGAAAATTGGTGGCACTGTTTAAAAAAAGTAAAATATTTCTTGTTTTAACTACTAACTGTATTTTTATTGCACTGATGAGAAAATTGTGCTGATGGGAAGACATCTATGTGTGTTTGAAAGTTCTTGTGGATGTATACATAGAATAAGTTTTATTTCCCTTAATACAGCACAAGGAGTGCACTGGGAGTAAAGCCAAATACTGTTTTTAAAAAAACCCATATCCCCCAAACAAACAAATATTCCCCTCCCTGCCCCCCAACAACAAAACCTTTAAGGAAGAAATATTTTGAGATAGGATATATTTAGATTTAGGTTTAAGTGGTATGACCAGTTTAAAATAACTTTGTAAGTGTAATAATACCTTAAATTTTTTTGTGAGAAGGGTGAAAAATTAACAATAAACCCATCAATTACCCTCGTTTTTTTCCTTTTGAGTTTCTCTTTATAGATCCTATGGCTTCCTTTGAGTTACTGTTTCAACCTAAGAAAATAAAACTTTCTAAAAATTGTTCAGGAAGTATGAATTTTAGGCGTTTGGTACTCATTTCCTTCTGGAAGGACTCCTGCTTACTGTAGCATATTCTCATAATAATTTGGGAACTCTTGGTAGCAAAGAAATATGTAGAGGCTATTATGCCTCAATACTGCAAGGGAGAAGAACAGTGAATAGCAAGGGAGCACAGTAAGTCTTCTAGGATTCAAAGAAAAGTAAAACATGAGGTTTTTGTTTGTTTGTTTGTTTTTTTCTGTGCATCCAAAAAGACTTGGAAATCCAGAGTATGTTTATGCATTCTTGTTCTCCCCGTGCACACATTCACGCCTCTTTAAAGAAAGATAAAGTGACACTTTTTTCATCGTGCTTGCAAAAACTCAGTGAGTTCTGTTGCTGAGTGAGATGCCCATCTCCAAATATCTAAGAGCAGATGCTGTTCCTGGACAGTGTCTCAGTGTCAGTGTGCCACCAATTCACATGATGGCTGGTTTGAAAATTATGTATAGAGAGAACCGAGTAAGAGTGTGCTGCTGCTTTGTGCCCGTTTGATGTGCATCCTGTGTCTCTCACCTTGGCCAAGACCAAGTTTATAAACTCAAAGCAGAGAGAGGAACGAGAAACATGTGAACTCAAAAGGGAAAGACAGATTTCTGTTTCTAGTACTGTGCTTATGAGCATTGGTCTGTGCAAACACACAGGAATAACCACCTGTGCTCACTGGATGTACAGCCCCAGCAAGTTGCATCCTGAATTATTCTGATGTTCAGTGATATTAACTACCACTTGGAGGAGTCAGGTTTTGGCTCAGACATTAAGCCTATTATGGATGAGGATTATTTTGACTACTGTCAGTGGTTGTAGACAATAATATCTCAGCAAAACAACTGTGAGGAAATCCACAAAAGATCTGGCAGAACTGGCTCCTGGAGAAATACAAAATCAAGCTTTCTTTTTTTTTTTTTTTGGCCTTTGTTTTCTTTTTTATCTTCGTTTATTTTGTCTGTGCCTATCTGCCAAAAAATACATGCTAAATTTCAGTTCATGAATGAATGAGGATCTGTTTGGTTTCTTTAAAAAGGCATTTGAATCTAGTCAAATTATCTACAGAAAGGCTAAGCATAATTTACTAGAGTCTTAAAGGAGGCCACTCTTGTATGGCCTAAGTTCTCTTTAGATAAATCAAGAAATATGACTAGAAGCTGGGAAGAACAGCTCATGAAATGAATTTCAGTGACTGCTAAAGTGGTGATTCTGAAGCACCATTGTGAAGAAGCATCAGAGCTGAGATAGATAGAGTTGAGATAGCTGAGATAGCTCTGAGTTTTAGAGTGGGATAAGTTCTTTATCAAATTTTTGTGACGTGTAAGACAGTCAACTAACTAGCTAGACACTTCCAGAGAGACAAACAGCTCTCCACAGAAATGTTGTTTTGATGTGGGTTTGTGTGCATGTGTGGGCTTTTCTGTTTTAAGAAAATTAACTAGTCATTTGACTTTAAGTGTAAGGGTGTTTTGCTTGGGTTTTTTTCCCCAGAAGGACAATGGAGTGGTAACAAGGATTTTCCACTTCAGCAGCAAAGGAAAATGCATTCAATGAGAAAGTGTACATGTGGAACCTGGAGTTTTGTAAGGTGAAATACAAGTCACTAAGTCAGATGTAGGTCCAAAAGGAATTGGTTTGTAAAACAAGGATATAAGTTTATATTTAGTATGAATGAAGAAATGGATCATAGAGCAGATTTTGTGTTTAGCTGTTCAAGAGCTTGCACTGAGGGGAATGTTTGACCTGCTTGGTACAGGATGTTCATGGAGCTAAAAGCACAGGAATTAGAAAGGCAGATATGTATGTCAAGGGGGATGGACACAAAAAGAAAAATATTTTAAACCTTACCATTGAAATGTGAAGATAATGTAAATTGTTATGAAATAGTAATAGTTGCAGAGTTTGATGAATATTTCATCCCCAAATGAAACACAATTGATGAGAGCACTTTAGGAAAAAGCTAAAAGCTCAGGGAACAAAGGAAGGCTGGTCTGGAAGGAATTATTGCAAATCTGAGAATGATAAACAGGAGCACATCAAGGACAACTGCATCCCTGTTTTGTTTAGTGCAAAACCTTTCCAGCATATAAGATAGGTAGCTAATATAGCTAGCTAATAATAGTTTTCAAGTTAATCAAGGGGGAATAAATCATTAAGTAGACCTGATAAGAATGTAGAAGGTATGGAATTAATAATAACAAATACATACAATATTTTTAAATCCTTTTCTTTGACAGAGGAATGCAACAATAATCAGCATCAAGGTCATCAAGCTGAGGAAAATGTACATAGAGAGAGCCAAATTCAACATATGCTTTACGGTAACATATTTTGCAGTTATTAACTTTATGAAAGTGAATGAAATTGGGGAAAATGACAGTGTAGTTTGAAAGACTTCTGTGGATTAGTTGTTACAGTCCATGTTACTTCAGCTAGCAAGTGGAGTTGAATGAAATTTTACATGCTATTCAGCATTATGGTGTCTAATTTTTATTTGACACAGGAATGGAGAGCAGAGGGTTTGTGTATGTAGTGATATTTTTTAACCAGAGAAAATTTTTAAGTGCATGTGACTTCAGTATTTGTCCAAATCTGCAAGTTTCCATATTCATCATTCCACCTCCATCTGTAACACGGCCTCATTATAGAGAGGTGTCCAAAGGATTAGCCTTCAAACTGGGTAAGGGGACTAAATATTAATCAGAATATAATGTAACTGGCCAGGGTGAATTCCCTATGTAGGGCTGGTTTCATAAGGAGAAATGTTGGGATGAAAGAGTAAAGATAGACTCCTAGGGCAGGGAATAAAGACCTGGATTATGATTCTTTCAAGAATGAATAGTGGTGCTGGTGCTGCTTGGTCAAGGGGAGGAAACTGTGTGACCAGGGTCAGAGCAGAGTCATGGGAGACAGTGCCATGCTGGCAGCTGCACTGAGGCTGGTGAAATTGTTATGTTTGCAGGCAGGGCTGGCCTTGTGAGCTGATACAAACCGAGCAGAAACAAGCTGACAACAGCCAGCTGAAGGATAAATATACAGCAAAAGAGGGGTTTAATCTGCTTGACATAGACACAAAAAAGAAAATGTACATGTTGCTTGAAATTTCATGAATTAGGGGATGTGGTTTTTTTGGGTTGAGGATAGGTACAGCATGTATGCAGCGAGTCATGCAGGAGATGCAGTTGTATAAACTACAGTTTATATTTATCTGCCTCTCTTAGCCTTCACCCTTCCCCTGGGTCACTGAGAAGTAAACTAGTTGAATGGTCACAGTTCTGGCACTCTTTTTTAGCCTAGAACTGTAAAAGCAAACTACGAAGAACACTCTCAAGTTCTGTGAAAGAGTTTGCAGCCCTAAATTATCCCCAGGCAGGGTGAAACAGAAGAGTCCTCATCTGGCTGAATTATCTTAGTTTTTCTCAATTGCTTTTCAAATGGTAGCAGTTTTTTTCTGATTGATTCTAATCTCTATCAGAAGTTGCTGCCTTTCACCTTTACCCTTCTGTTTTTTCTAACTAGCTCAGTTTATTAAATTTTATTTAATTCTGCCCTCCAAGCTTGTCTGCTTGGAATGGTTTCTTGCTTGCCTTGCCACAATAAATAAACAAGAGGAAGAATCAAGACTGTGCCATTGTACTGAATCATCATCTAGAGATTTGAATTCCAGAATTTTTATGCCTGCTTTGCAGATGCTGTTATTTGTGTTTGGTGTCAACCTGCAGAATGGAGGGAAGATTAGCTGAGCAAGTTGGCAGAGACATAAACAGCATTGGTGAGACCGACAACAGAAGTGCTCATGTGTTTGCCTGATCTTTCATCTTCACTTATGTTCTACTTGAGCGCATTGCACAAATTTTGTCCATTTTCACCCTTTTGATCTGTCCCTCTTTTCTCTCCATTTGGCATTAACTTTTCCACGGGAAGCAGATTATTGTGGCACATGAGAGAGGCAGTAGCAGCTTCAGCAGATGTTACCCAGCATGCTGGAATTGCAAAAGCATTCTCTGTAACAAGAAAATAGCAAAGTTGATACCTGGTACTTTGTCAGTACTGAGGGGGGTCCAGGATGCTCTGGGACTGCCTGGCTATATGAAGAAATTTATATCTTGGCACTTCTCTCGAATGGGACTTGGAAAAAGTTGGTCTTGGTGATTGCAGGGAAATAGTGCCTCTGTCATACCTTGGTTGATGCTCAATTAAGATTAAATGAAAGTTTTATGATGTAGCTCTTCCAAGTCCAAAAGATTTAGAAAGGGGGGGGCAGTTGTAGAAAGAACCAGTTTATGCTAAGTGTTGCTTTGTGCATCAGATAAAGTGTAGAGCAGTTCTTAGATATGTGGTTGGGAGCACCCAAACAAAATAGTTGGGAGATTAATGAGTCTTGTGCTGCAAGGCATTCTTCCAAGAGAGGAAGGTACTTTGCTACTTTATCTTTTAGCCACAGGTGTATATTTGGTGCTAATAGTGCTCTTGAGATCATCAACAGGAAAACGCCAGAGGCATGGTGGGATTTGGAATGGTTAGTCATTTATTATCCTTGTGTACAGTCACTGTGAGAGAAACATGTTAAATTGTCTAGCATATAGTGAGGGTGGGGAATAGCATCTAAAGCTTGCTGAGAACTGCCTGCTGTGACAGAAACAACTCGATTTCCTTACAAAGGAATGGGCATGTGTCCAGCTTCCAAAGGAGTACAGTTAATAAAGAATGCTTGAAGACTTCTACTCTTAGAATGATTCAGTGAATCTTATCATGTAAACTTCTTAAAAGTAGTACAGCTTTTGAACAGTCTTAGAATATGAGAAAGCCTGTTCCTGAAGCCAGTACATAGAGCTTTTAACAGAGGGAAATCACTTGTTTTTGAAATCATCATGGTTATCTGAAACGATAGCTGCTAATAGGTGTTGTTGCTAAGAGGTGAAGATTATGGGATGCCCTACTGAACCATGTCTGGCAGCTGAAGCCAACTGTGGATGACTCAGGATCAGTTTACTCTATCCAGAGACTGTCTTTTTGCAGTACTGTCATATAGGGTGAAAATTGGATGTGTGGATTACTATCAAGCTCTTCTCTTCACAAGATCAACAAGAAAGGTTTTGAGAAATGCAGGCAGTAAGGCAAGGGAGAAATTAATCAGTACAGCTTTATGGCACAGTATTGAAGCATGTGTTTTTAGACTCCTTGTTGTTCAGTGTGTCTGAACACCTTGGGAATGTGAGTTGATATGAATTTCTGTGGCACAGATCAGATCCTGACCTTAGCTCTGTGATTGTTTTGTATGAAACAGAATCAGTGCAGGCAGCACTGCTCGTAGTTGATGGAGTCTAATAAAAGAGCTCTGCATGACTTGAAACTAATACCGTGGCAAATCCAAGGCGAGTGACATATGTAGTTTTGGTATGCTCACCTGGTAGGGAGAGGATTGAGATCTTGTTCTTCTCTCGTTACTGTTGTTAAAAACAAGGAACAACACCCAAATAAAAGAGTTAAGCATGCATGCTGTAGAGGAGACTGGTTTCCACCACTGAGTCCATTGGTGAAAAAGGTGAGCAGCACTGTCACTGTCTCCTCAAGGAATGTTTAACAGGGAGTAGCACTATTTTGCTTGCCCTTCAGGTGGGCCCTGCAAAGCTGCTCAGAGGCTCCTCACCAAAAATCAAAAGGCTCATCAGGAGAATCAAAGCCATGTCTCAGGAATTCTTTTCAGTGTTGATTTGCTCAGAACCATTAAACCCTACCTGCTTCTGCTATGCCAGCAAGAAGACCTTCCTACCAAGTCTGGTAAAATCTTCCCTGTGTTGAGTATGACTAGGAAAAGAAGATGAGACCACTGGTCTTTCTGTGGCATAGGCAGGTAAGTGGTTTTGTGGAGCTTTCTGTAGCCTATCACTGTTTTGAATGTTTCATTAGTTATCATACAGAAACTGATAAAGCCTGAGGACTCAATGTGTGTGAAATAAAAGGATGGACATATTTAGTTAGAGTTGTCAACAACTTCAGATACTCAAGACATGTCTTTTCCACGTTTCAGCAGTCTGAAGGCTCAATGCCACAAAAACCTGATGTACGGGAAAGATCTGGAGACAAACACATCAAAGAGTGATATCTACTCTGCTCATCTACTTTTTGTCACAAGAAAATATGATTTTCCTGTGGATTTTTTTCTATGGATTTTTTCTTTCTGTGTTGTGATTTGTTCTGTGCACAGGTCTGCACTCAAAAGAATCCAGTTCTAGTTGTATTCAACTATTCAGTCATTCACTTTGAGAATATCTGTTAGACCATTGGGAAATAGTATAGATAGGAGTTATTGAAACAAACTCCATCTATTTTCAAATTTATTTATTTTTTAATAAATGTATATATAAATACATCAGACAAAACTAAATGGATATACAAATACATACAAAGGCTTTAACATTTTGTCTGATAAAATATGAGCATCTCATTGAAAAGCAACAAGACAGACAATATGCTGCACAAATTCTTGCACCATTTTTATAAAGCAGTAAGCTTTTGGAGGCAACTACAGTTTTTATAATAGAGCATACTCTGTAGAGCAGATTCTCTCTCCAAATTCTGTTGACACAATTCAGACATACACAAGAAATCACAAATCCTGCTGGAATGATAGTAAAAAAGACCAATATGCAAGCTCTCATTTAAAAGCATTAAAGCTATTATGTAGGACTTGCTAAATATTAAAATCTACTTTATGTAAAACTGTTATATAATCTGCAGAGCCGAGCAAGAATAACTTTTTTTTTAGCTATCTGAGCAAAATAATATAAAAACCAAAAAAGTCTGCTTTAGAAAAGCCTTCTGCTGTTCTCAGATGACAAAAAGTGGATTACAGAAGTTGTCTCCATAGCAGAAACAGAAGTACTGGAGGTATTGAAGTTTTTTCTTTCTCATGGAGTAACAGAAGAAAGTAGTTTTCCCCTATTGTGTCTTATAAATTTGTTAAGGCTCAATTGAATCCAATTCTTGGAAATATTAAAGGCTGTGAATTATTTAACTTTTTTTTTTTTTTTTTTAAGTTTCCTTAGGCATTGTATTGCAAAAATGCTTTTAAAAAGAAAGATCTTTCAGAGCACGTCAGAGTCAGAATATAAACTGTCAGAAATTCTTTATAAACTACAAACTCCAAATGCTAGCAAAATTGCTTTCCACAGCAGGATGGCTGTTATGAAGGGTGTTTCCAAATGCTAATTTATGACAGAAAACACCTGGAAGGTAGGCTAGGTTCGGTTGGCTGGTATTGTGTTCAGCAGGACTTTGTGTCTGCACTAATACAGAGCTTTATTTTTGTGGCTAGTACTATAAACACACCTCTAGTGATGAAAGCCAAAGTGCCTGCATTGGAAAGAAGGCAGTAGATAGTGTAAAGTGGATCTGTTTAGTTAAATTCATAACAGTTATGACCAAAATTCAAGCAATTCATGTCATTGTAGCAACTTGGTAGCCTGAGAAATATTCTTTTAGTTTATAAAACTCATCCACTCTTGGGTACCCTTCTTCCATTTCCTCCCTTCTCCACTTGAGGAGGAAGGCTGGAGTGATTAAACATGCAGGTGGAGTGCTAGTTTATTTGTATTATTGTAAATCCAGTAACAAGGTGGAAGTTTCATTGGCCTCCAAAGAAGTTAATAAATTATATTTATTCATCTTGTTGGGGGGATTTATTACATTAAGGCAAGAACATTCCAAGTGATATTTTTTTGCCATATTGAGGAAATGTATTTCTCTCCTTGGTTTAGATGATGCCACATCTCAGCACTGATGAGATGTAAGGCCCAATGTTCTTGTCTCAAAATGAGATGGGAGAGAAGGAACTGGGTCACACGGATGATGTGAGACACGAAGACATAGCAGGTGTTGTACATCGATCACACTTACACTCATGCAGTACATGTTCCATTACCTGAAGGCTTGTTTTTTTTTTTTTCCTTGCTCTTTTCAAAGAACTGCATAAGTTTTCTAAAACAATAGAATTGGAGTGATTCCATCATGCAATGGAAGGTAATATGTCTTCAAGATAAAAGCTTGAAAAAATAGGTGAATTCATATACCTCATATTCAGAGCATAGGAAAGGAATAATTTCAAGAGCTTTTTTTGAATGTTATACTGCCTGTAAAATCATGATTTCTTTTAACAGTAATGTTCTCCATAGGCATTTTATACAAAAGCTATA
>VZTN01014223.1:0-33131 GCA_013400515.1 Erpornis zantholeuca | reverse complement strand
TAAATATTTCACCATCCTTAAAATTAACTATTATTCTTTCTTTTTTGTTCACCTCCACCTTTGCAAGTCAACTAGTATTGTTCAGTGAGCAAATAAAGGACATTTGGAAACCCTAATGGTCTATCCAGCCAGGTTCAAAAATGTGCTCCTGATTTCTACCTGTATTGAATGGGAAAAACAAACATATATTTGTGCCATGTGAAATTTAATTTCTGGGCCCGAGTCTGCCAGCTCAGTTACCTGAAACCAATCACTGATTCCTTTTTTAAGAGTTTGTATTCCTAAACCACAAGTTAATAAAGATTAAAGAAGCCTTCCACAAGCTAATTCCTATGGCTACACATAAATTGAAGCAGAACATATTCTGCTTCCAAACTATAATTTCTGATATTGCGCTAACAATTTAACAGCCAGATGTACTGAAGAAGGAAAAAGTAGAGTAGTCTTTACATGTGGCAATATGCAGGTGATACCACAGGCAACACACTGTTGAAGACTACAGCACAGAGAAAAGAGAGTGGCTCCTGCTACTGAGAATTTAGGGGCCACTACCTATAGTCAGAGGAGTTTTCCTGCAGCAGCGGCTACCGTCCTCACTTCTCCAGTTATCCTGCAGTGGGAAATCCAACCCAAATTTCTGTGCCTCTCCCCTCTTTTCCTTCACACTGGTAAAACAAACTGGAGCCCTTCCTTGGATTGTTCACCTTGGAACAGCAAAATACAACACTGTCAAAATTGCAAAGAGAAGAAAGAAATGTAGGGAGCCCAGAACCTGCCTCTGCTGCAGTATCATGGCTCTCTTTCAGATGGGTCAAAACAACATTATCTAGAGCTGTTGTGGAAGAATTCCCAAGAGAATAAGAAAATCTACCGTAAATATTAATTTGCCAATCCAAGTTAGTGCTGGATTGGAACAAAAAAAGGAAGTGAGCACCAGGACAATGCTGGCCAGCACCACCATACCACCACCTCTTCCACCCACAAGGAAAATCTTCTTCAAACGATTCTAAAGACTCAGACAGGATCAACACGAAAAGCTTCTCATGGCTTTTATTTCACCCACGCATTGAGCTGAAGATATAACATGGTTTTTAATACTACCTAAATCTAACAGGAACAAGGCTTTCTGTGCCAGCCCTGACAGCTTACCCAAGGGAATAATGACAACTATCCCTTAATCATTTCATCAAGCTATTTTACACAGAGGAACAGAGTTGAGACAGAAGATGAAATTGCTCCTCTTGGTCAGTCCTCCTCAACTCTACGGACCAGTTAAAAAAGTCTTAAGAAAAGCCAAATATGGTGAACATTTCATCTTACACTTAGAGTCAAATCCTGCTGTAAGCTGTGTGGAAATTGGCATGCTCTACCCCTGACTTAATTTCTCATTTCTTTTCAGAGAAAATGAGTTCATGAAAAGGCAGGGCACAACCAGAGACAAACAGGTCCATTCACTTGTGCAAGTGGTCTTTGAAACAGGAGTCAGGCTTTCTAATCCTACAAAATTTAGTGCCCTAGTAGAAAAGGAAATCTTGCATTTTTACACTTTACATGAGAATTAGAAAGAAAAAAATCCCCAATTTTTTTTTGCTATATGTTAAAAGCAGTGTATTTTTTTTGTTTGTTTACTGCTACTGCTCTCTGAGAAGACATGGCAAAACAAAAACCACATATTCTGGTGCTTAACTGATATACTTACTTCTGTAATAGACTTGACAAAGCGGATTCCATCATTAGCTCCTTTGATTTTTGCCAGGCAGTCGCAGAAATAATCCCAGTAGTCTTTTCTGTTCCCCAGCAATGTGCTTTTTTCTTTCTGGTCAAACTTAAACCAGGAAAGCAAAATACAATGAGCAAAATTTAAAAAGAAATACACTTATATATAGCTACTTGAAATTCTGTTCCTCTCCCAGCAGCATGTGCCTTCATAAGGCCTCTTAGCTTTAGCTAATGTATTCACAAAGGAAAGAGACTGCACTGTACTGATCCAATCCAGCAGTTACAAAAGCTACTTTACTGACAGTAAGAGATAATAATGTTCTGGGTCTCTTTAAAATACAGACATCCATTCAAAACTTCTGAAACAATGATTTGCAGCAGATTCTGCAGCTGTTCACGAGCAAAGCACTATCAACCAGTTGCTGAGACACCTGCAATTAAGTGTGCCAGTAGCACACGTGGAAGCACCAGAAAAACCTGCTCTAGCTAAATCATGTTCAGAGCAGCAATGCAGCAAGGGTATGGACTGCACCGTGGACCATTCAAATCCCAAAGGATTTTTCAGTCTCTGCTGGAGCCTCAGCAACCCCATTAAAACTCCTTTGCCTAGATTAAGGCTAGATTAGCATGTCTTTGTTGCAATCACTGACATGATTACTGTATATGTGGACACCACACTATGCAAACTGAATTTCAGTTTGCCCAGCAGCGTCCTCTTCTACTTAAATTTTAAGGGTGGACAAAATGCAACACTCCAGATTAAAGATCAGCCTTTTGCATTAAGCTTCTAATACAATAAAATTTCCAAAGTGAAATTGCTGCAATCCTATAAATTACTCACACCACCGCATTTGCACCATGAACAGCTTATTAGTATTTATTTTACATTAAAATGTCAAGATCTCATTAACACAGTTTTTTCAGGACAATTTAGCAAGATGTATCTTTAAAGTCAAGCTCAGATCTTTCAGATCTATAAAGAAATGCCTTACATTCCTCAATCAAACTGCCAGCACTGCCTTGTGACTACATTTATTTATTTTCACTTGTAATAAGTACAATAGGCAGCACACATTTCAGTCCATTTAACACACACACTGAAAAAAACACCAGAAAGGGAGACTCAGCTAGATATTTATGATTATTTGAGTTAAACCCCACATACTGAAGATGCAGTAAGAGAAAACAAGGCTGAGCTTTGCTGGTGGATTACAAATGACACAAATCACTTTTTACCTGTAAAAGGTACTCAAGCTTGTAGGAGAATTTTTGCAAGTTGACACTGTCATCTGTGATTGGTTCACCTCCTTCTTTAAATTCTTTACTTAATTCAGTCACTGCATCTTTAAAACAAGACACCAAAATAGTTAACTAATGCAAAGGATATATAGCACTGAATCAATAAACAACTAAATAAATGCTTTCTTCACAGACATTATGCATGTGAACTCATTTCTTTTTAGCTGAAATGTCTCAGTACAAAAAAACTACTGATATATATGCTTCCAATTTAAGACCACCTAAAAGAAAACAGCAGTTCAAGCTGTGTCAGTTTGTTGTATGGATTATTTCTTCTTAAAAAGACAGTTAGTACTTCTGACACTTAACAAAACCTGCTAACAGACAATTGCTAACTGCTACCTCAGCAGAGGAAAGAGAAATAACTTTTTGCTGTCTCATGTGCACATTAAGGTATTGCCACAGGACAAACAGAATTCTGATTAGAAAGGACAAAGCATGTAATCTGCTAAAGGGGATCAGTAACACGAGAACAGTCGTTCTGTCAGCAGATTTATCTTCTCCATGCTTTATTCAGGAAGGTTCAGCTTGTGTTGGTTACAAACACAAATGAAAAAAATAATTTACATTAAAAAATAAGCATACAGCAACTCTTCCCTGAAACATACACCCATAGCAGGTGAGGAAATCTCAAGTCAAAATACACTCTACTGTCTCCCTGGACACTCTAGCCCCAAAAGAATGTACTTCTCAGCATTAGAAATTACTGATTTTGAGGTTGCTTTCCCCTTGGTTTTATACTTATTTCAGGTGACTGAGTGAGCTTTCGCTCCCAGTCCCACTCGATAATAACCCCTTGCAAATTATACAACCCATGCATATACCTTATATTTAATAAAAATTAAAAGGGAAAATATCTGAATCTTGGTATAGGCAGCTGATTAGGACAGAAAGAGAGCAGGAAAACTGTTATGAAACGGATGCAAATTCTGCATGCAACAGAACTGTTGAAAATGAGATTGGCTACTTGTAGTGGAAGACAAGTTAGGCTTCATGCAGCAAGAATAACGGGGTAATTCTCCAGCACTCTTCCTCTGGGTGTCCTTTCCCAGCTAGGTTTGGCCTCTTGTTTTTTGCCCTTCCCACATTAGCATCAACTCCACATTAGCTTCCCATCAAGGAAGCCTGAGTCTTAGACCTTTTCTCCTTACTTCACATGAAGTCTTTTAACTCTATGCATGCCGATGAAGTAGTAGCTCTCAATGCATACCCTACACACACCTTTCTTTGAATCATAGAATTTATTTCTGCTCTTGTATGTTTAAATTTGCAGGATTTAAGAATTCAGGGTCCTGCAGAAGGTACAGCACTCATCTCACAAAAAAAATCCGTCACATTGCACACCTTGAATTATGTTGCTACAATTGCTGCTGGAAAGATTTACATAATTGAAAACACAACTCCTACTCTCTGTTATCCAAAACCTGGAGGACTCAGTCCAGCCTCCAGAACGTATCCATCAGCATGGCACTGTACCTTGCAAGTCTCTGATAATCCGCTGCAGCTGGCTTTCGCCACTAGTTGCTGCCATCTTGGAAACGAAAGGAACTCCCCTTCTGGGCTGTTAACCTTTTCATCCATCTAGATAAAAACAGCAGAGTTCATATCCTCGATGACCATTGGGTTGACACTGATTATTCTTCTCTGTGACACCTGCATTTGTAAAAGCCAAAAATAAAATGAAAGTCTTTATCAGCTCAAATGAGTAGCAGAGAGGTACTTTGGCATTTTAGATCCTGTTCAGTAATGAATTCCAAGGCCAGTCCTTCTCGAGGAATCTCCTTAATACTTTCTTCTGGTTTTAACTTTCAGTTATTCCTTCAGTTATATCTTACAAAACTAGTAAGCAAACCTCAGAGAGCAATTATTTCTGGCTGGAGTTATAACACAGTTGGTGGTACAGTCCAGCCCTGTCTGGCATCTCACCCAATCTATCTTGTGACCCTGAGGGAGGTTCCAATGACACAAGATTCTCCCTCCCCAAACGCTCTGCCAGATCTTTCCTACAGGCTGCAGAGTAAAAAGGTAAGACAACTTTTCAATTTCAGAAAGACATTCAAGATTCAGACTAGGCATGGGCCAAGGAGTCAAAAATGAGGCATGCTTGACTCTCTGGAACCAGAGCATATTTGTAATGCACAAGAGCTACTAAAAGCTTTAGTACTAGAGTGTGATTCTAGCACAGGAACACCTCCCAAGCCCTTCTCAGAACCCACTGTTCCCTATACATGTAAGATGACACTATTTTATTTTAAGCTCTGTTACAGCATCCCTGGCTGGATAAACATACCTTGCACCACCTTCTTTGCTTAGAATAAGTGAGTTATACTTGGCACTCACAGAAAATCTTTCTTAAAGTAAAATTAATTAAAAGCCTCAAACACTTTACTAAAACGACCATGCCTGGGGATGCAATCTTTCCAATGCTAATCTGGGAACAATCATTCAAAGAAAAAAGCCACATAGAAACTACATATGGAACTTACTAAGCATCCTGTTCAAAGGTTGTTCAGAATTCTGTCTGCAGAGGTACAGCCAAAGTTTCAAGCAAACAGAACACCCAAAGTACTTAGAAAAATTGCTGATACACATCAGTGCTTTTGTTATAATTCAAGCTGAACTACAATTAAATTAAGTTGCAATTAAAAGCTTACAAACTTTTGAATCTAATGTGATTATGTCACATTATTATACCTCCTTTCTCTTTCCTTTCTTTCACTCCCAAATGAGCTAAATTGGCATGGCTGAAGCAGGTGACTGAATTAATCAAATGGATCATCCTTCCTACCCTATGTATTAAGGTATTGTTAGGAAGTGATCCTTTTGTGACCTTGTATTCTTTTCTGTTTGAAACAAAGCAATCATTAACATAGCCATAGAGACAGAAATACATTAAGTATAAATATAAGACTAAAAATTGGCTTACTCATGTGTTTCTCTGCATACCTGTGCTATGTTACCTGCTAGTTTCCATTTCCATAATTTGATGGCAGTTGTTATGTTACGACACAAGTGTCATGTGGACCATGTGCTGTCTGGGGAAGGGCCTTGGCTGCAAAGTCCCCACTACAACTGGTTGCTTCAGGGACAGAAGGCCAGAACAGCATAGACCACCTGACCCATGCTGCCATACACAATTTTTTACCTTAAATCAACAATCAAGAGTCCTATCTCGATTCTACTGAGTGATGGTACAAAGTACCACACTTCTTGGCAACTTGCTGAGTTTGGGTACTATTGAAATGAAGCAACAGTAACAAACTCAGTGAGTCAATGCTTCCTTTTCTAAGTACACACAGGAGTATCAGCCCTATCTGTTCGGTTTGGCAACTGTTACAGAAAGGTAAGTGCGAAGATTGTGCCATGTGAGCAATGGAAGCTAAAAAGTGTGACCAAACCAACAGCTTTTCCTCACACAAAGAGGGAAAAGGGAAAGGACCAACAAGGGGCTCCTGCCTGTGCTTCCCAAAGGCCAGAACAAGCTCCCATTCAAGGCTCCATAGAGGCAAAGACTATGCAAGAGGCACGCCAGGAAAGCAGTGACCAGGCTAGCTGCAGGCATGTACAGAGGGCCTGGAAGAGTAGGCAACTGGGAGTTGAGCCTTTATTTCGCAACAACCAGCAGGGAGTGGGACACTGGGCATCCTATGGCAGCCAGGCACAGCACAGGACCTTGTCAAGTGCTAATTCCCAGCAGGGTGCACAAGTAGACATTCACTGGAAGAAGATTAAGGCAGTTCAGAGTTCCCCCAACCACGTTAGCACTGCTTAAGTCACTGTGTTTGCCCAGTGGCTATATAATAAATAATACAAATAATATAATATAAATAAATGACTACTGGGTGCACAACAGCTCAGTGGCACAGTGCAAGAGAGGGCTATGTGCTCCTGGTGGGTTGATCCTGCTGTGCCAAAGCAGCCCAAGATACACATCTTTATTCCTGTTTGGATCTCCTAGGTAGAATGTGATAATACTGAAAAGAAACCGCAACTCAGCTGGAGGCAGGACGCTGCACAGCCCACTCCTCTGCCTGTTCCCTGTCGCCTCTTTTGCCAATACCTGCAGCAAGGTCTCAGAGTTTCCCCTTCCTTGCATCAGCTCCCATGGATGAGACATGCATTTATCCCCTTCTCTTCCCAGAGGTGAAGGGGATCTTTTGACCTGGGTTATGGCATAGGGCAAATGTGCTGAAACTTCTACTTGCCTTCTCCTCTACAAAATGGGGAGAAAGGTACTTCTCCCCTCTGTGGTCCTTCTAGAGGTGTTCTTAGAAAACACAGTCCATCCCACAAATGGTGCAGAGCTCTCACTTCCTATGGCAAAGAAAGCTGATAATGTATCTTAATTGGTTTCCCAAGGTTTCAAAATAGGAAGAGCTTCTGTAAACACCTGATCTAGTCCTTCCTGATCACAGAACATTTTGCCCAGAATTCTTTCCAGCACATCCCTGTTCCTCCAGCATTTCCTATCCTACTATGCACACCTGTAAATATTTGCTTTGTGAAAACAGTGTGATACATTCCTTAGGCATGAGTGACCCACTGAGGGTCAAAAGCTTTTTAGATGATGCATTGTTACCTCTTATATAACAGCACTAGACTAAGGCTGCTGGCATTAACTTGCCCAGAACTGCTGAGCTGCAATGACATCATTGTGGATACACTAAGGACCTGGAACAGAGGAGGCAAGACAGGGCATCCCACTAGTCCCTCCTTGCACTCCTGGGCTGTGCCTGCTGATCTCTGAAGGTGGCTCCTGACTTCCCTGCTGGCATAAGTGCTAGTGTGGGGGTGGCAATCTTCTTTAGAGAGGAGGATATCCTGGAGATTACAGAAAGAAGCAGGAAGGAAATAGCCCACATATAGGAAAAGATTTACCTGAAGGGGAGTGAGACACATACAAAACAGGCAACAAAGTATAATTACTGTATTTAAACTGGCTAGTGAAGTAGCTACACTGACCTACTTTTAACCTGATTCTATATAATTTACCTTCATTTTCTACACCATCTGCATCTCCAGCAGCTACCTTTTTTTTTATTTATTTATTGATCAATTTTGGCCAACCTTGACAGAAAGTAATCATCTTCAAAATATTACACTTCTCCATATGCATTTAAAACAGGAAGCAGGGAGGATGTCTGTGAGCAGAGTGTCTCTGCATTGTTAAAAAGGCTCTGTTATAGCCTGATATCAGAGAATCCACTCCCCACCCAAGTGCATTTTCAGTGTGCACTAAGAGCAGAGCTCACACTGAAGACTTGGTGTAATTCAGCTAAACAGTAAATCAGATTTGCAAAAAATATTCACTGGAAACCAAGATCCACTACTTTCTACTGCTTACGGAAATATTTCCTGTTAATATGACTACTCTGGACAAGTCATTCCAAGCAAGGGCACTTCATCACACAGCCCCAAATGGTATCACAAGACTTTTAATTATTTGGTGCCTGACATCCTACAGCTTTTCTAACATTATATATGAAACAAAACAGACAAGTGAGGACACTGAGAAAAATCCTATGCTTGTGAGTCACAACTTTAACTGTATTATTCCCTTGTGTAGTGTGAACATGATATGTTCTATAAAAGCAGATACTGACTGATAGCTGCAAGGCACACTAGAAAAACACCCCAAACAACCTACCTGGTCATACAGTTGGCTACAAAGACACACTGACAAAGACACTGAATGCAAACCTCATGGCAAAGATGAAGGAAGAACTGGGAAAACAAAGTCCCTAACTCTCAGGATTGTAACAGCACTGATTTAGTTAAATAATTTCATTCCAGTAATTGCCTGAAAAACCTACTTCATACTTTGTTACTGCAGCAAACATAACAACCCAGCAACATTCACGGCAGCTGTGCTCATTTTGCACCATGCAGGCACATAGAGCTGCACATCCATAAAGCTGAAGAACTATTTGCTGGAAGTAAGGGTCTGAGGTATAAAAAAGACAGCATGATTCTTCTGTCATGCACACCCGTGTGCTTTTTACTGGGCGACTCAAGCCTTTGTGCTTTAACACTGCATACAAAGATAAGAGACTGGTAAAAACACACACTGAACTATATTAAACAGGAGGATCAAAAGCAAAAGGCAGGCACAGCCTGAATGACAGCTAGGGTTTCCATTCTGAGAAGTGAAATTTTCTTTTAAAATTAATCTTTCCCCTTAATTTTTTATACCAACAAACTTCACATTGCAGTGACAAAAGTATGGTTTGGGAATATAAACAATTAACAATAAAAGACGTCTCACAGAAAATACATGTCCAGAAAATTCTGAGTATCATAACATAGCATAGTAACTAGATGAAGTGCATAAAAACATTCACATATTTTGCAAATGCTTGGCAGAGAAGGAGCATTTTTACAGTTAAGGACTCCTTACAGTAAAGCCTTTTTGTGGGAAGGCTCTTGTGTTCTAGGAATATTTGCATTTTACAGCATAAGAACACAAACAAATTACATTCATAAAATACTGCTTGTACCCCTAACCTGACAGAAGAGACTGACACAAAAGAATCAGTAAACTTTTATACACTTTTTGTGCAATCTTCCCTATTCTATGGACAACTGACCTGCATTCCACCCCTACTCCTAGTATTTACAACCTCTTTTCAGAAAAAGATCAAAACTAGGCAACAGACAAGAGTATAGAGTGCCACAATAAGAACTCCATGATACTGAGTTAATTTTTAATCTTGAGTGGACAAAGCTGGCACCCTAACATTTTTTTTTTAATGCTGCACCTACCGAACTGGATCTCCTAACACCTGGCTTAAAACTCCTTAAAACCTTACACTGTACTTTGACAAACAGGACAGATGCATCAGACCAGGGACACAGATTCCTGACTTGGAGAATAGTGTTTTGTCTCTGATATTCCTTTGCATCAATAACCGCTGAACAACGTGAACTCAAATGACCACTTTCTGGAAACACCACAGGGATGAGCTAGAACATATCTCACAAAGATAACCTTGTCTCAGCCCTATCTCATGATGACAGAACTTCCCTGTTTGAGGAAGCAGTCAGTTTACAGAGAGAAGAGCTCTCTTCTGATGACAGGAATTGCACAAATGTTGCTTTTAACAAACTTGTCGGCTCTTTTCCCTTAGGACATGCCATACGTCACCCCATGTCAGGAATGCTATACCTTGTTTACTAACATCTATCAATTAACCCAACCATAACTCTCCCAGAGACTTGCTTCTCCACAGCTACTCCCATCCTATTTCGCTCTCCCTGGGAGAAGGTACCCCTGCTGTCTCAATGCTTGTATGGTGAGCTGAAAAGACAGAATTCATCCAAAAGTGAAAAGGGTTTTTCCCCCTTTCACACTCTCATTCTCCTAAACCATTCTCCCTGTGTCCCTCCCTGCCACAAAATTTGCTCTTTCTCTCTACAACTCACACAACTATTTAAACCTCTTAAACGTTCTTCAAGCCAGGCACATGATGCTCAGATGCCACTCTGAGGAGCACGACGTAGACACCTACAGAAATAGAAATACCAGAGGAGTTCCAGCTGCAGAGAAGCATTTGGCAGTTCACGACACTCAACTTGCTCATCGTACAAGCTTGAAGACTTCAAAGAATCTCTTATTTTTCAGGTCTCCAAAACTGGTCTCTGAGCCTTGTTAACTCCCTCAGCAAGCTTGGCCTGACTAAAGTACCTCAGCAACATCTGAGGCTTCAGGATAGTTAAACGCAACAACCATTACATCCTGGCTCTGAATGGGACCTTTCCTCAGGAGCAATTTTACCTCTCTATCTACCGCTGTCCCTCCAAGCTGAGGTTTCAGAAGTATTTGAAAAGGCTTCCTCCAGCTAATGGTTTTGGGAAGTCCAGCAGATGGGTGTTGAGTCCTGCCCACTTGTAGCACCTCATGTGTCCTCCCTCCAGCCAGCAGCTCCTTAGGATAACTCCTGGCCTATATGCAGTTCCCAATGAAAATACATGCAACATGCAACACTGAAAATTACAGGTCTTGACCACACACATGTGGATCAAATAGAGGGCGAGGCAAGCAAAAACCACAGAGTCAATCCAAACTGACAGGCCACTGAGTGAGTCATGCTGCCCCAGAGTCAACAGAAAGAATTCTTGTTTTCCTTCCTCTGCAGCAGGAAGTATGGAGTATTTCCTCTCTCCCTCTTTTCTTGTGAGTTTTCTGGTGATGGTCACCATTTTAAGGGGAAGGGGAAATGCTGGAGTTACAAATCCCAAAGATTTAGAAGCATTTGGAGGAGAGGCCTGTATGAGACTGTCATGCTGGGTGTCTGGGAAGAGACAGGCTCACAGATGACGCAGGCTTGGCACGAGCCCAGTAACTCGGGATACCCTGATCCAACCGGTTCACTTTCGAAACCTAAACTGGCTCATAGCAGTAGCAAGACATTTCCTGTCTTCATCCTTCTTCCCAGCAGGATTCATTCAGGGGTTAATTGTTTGTAAATATCTGCTGAGGTCACTGTAATACCAACCAAGACAGAATACTGTGATTGGCAAAAATACTAAACCAACGGAAGGGCATATGAGTCAAGGTCCTGTGCTTGCACTGAGATCCAGGCACTTTGTATAAAAAGTTCTGCTCCTTCTACCAGTGTTACAAACTGTAAAAACACCTTCAGAATACATTTGGGCAAAGGATTTTAAATTATTACTATTGCAGAATTTTTGGACACAAACAGCCACCACTCCATGGACGAACTGGAATTACTACATCAAAATATGAACTGGATTAGATACAAGCTGCTTGCATAAAGCTTCCTTGCATTGGCAATCTAAACAAATAAACACACAGTAATACAAACAAATAAACAAATAGAAACAATAATGTGTAACAATAAAAACACTTAGGGTTCTTAGAGTTCCCTTAAGTTTAATAATCTCAAAAACATGTGAAGAACACTGGAAGTTTCGGTGTTTAGTTGACAAATAGACAATTGTTTATCTTTAAATGTGATCAACTAAGAAAAACAAAAATCTGGGTCAAAAAAAATTTCGGCACTACTTTTCCTTGGGTCCAATGCATAATTTCTGCAATTTTACAGACTTTACATCTTGACTAGTTTTCTCTCCTTAGTTGTTTCTTTATGTCTTGATCACCTACCAAAAAAGTCATAGATGAACCTAGCCTCCAGGATGTTAGGAAAAATTCCTATTCCTTTCATGTAACCCTCAAGCAGTGAAGAGAGGGACTGCAAACATAATACACTCTTTCACTGTTATCAAATGGTGTACATAAGAGACTCCTTTATACATGAAAATCAGGCTCCCTAATTAACAGGCTCCTGAGAAGTAGCAGTGAAACCATGTTTACAACAAATGCTGTCAAATATATATACTACATATATATATATATATATATATATATATATATATACACACTACAACAAGCAGAGCAAAATTGACTATCACTTTCGTTTTGCACCACGCTATCTTAAGATACAACTTTTTAGCTGCAGTGCAGTCTTCTAAATGTGAATGTTGGAAAACACTATTTGGAATGTCTAGAACATTTTTTAAGTTCAAGCACTCCCACGAGGATCATTGAAGATTCCAAGAAACTGCCTCACACACCCTAAAATCTGGAAAACATAAAAACACACTACTGCATGGCAGTAAGAGAGAACATGTTGCAGTATTACTGACAAGACAGAGAACATTTTACCCTGAAAGTTTCATCCTAGCTCGCCTTCATACGAAGTCAGAGCTGAATAAAATCATCCACTTTTACTCTTCAGCATTAAAGAGACAAAGGCCTGCTACTTGTCTCTCTGTTACAACTTGAAACTTAAAACTTGAAGCCTGAAGTTTCAAGTGAGAGGCAGAACCAGGAGCGTGAAGTCTACAGCTGACCAACTCTGTGTGCCAAACCAACCTTGCAAAAATCAGCAAGAGGCTGGATGCAGTGACCCGGACAGAAAACAGGGCCCTGTGCTCGGGCAGCTGCAGCAGCAAGGGATTCACCAGCTTCCAGAACACAGCACAGCCCCTCCACAGCCCGACTCACCACCACAGGACCTCCGCCCGAGTGGAATCCAGTGTCCAAAGGCGGCAGACAACCATTTCACTAAAACCTTGGGTTTTTTCCTTCTCCTTACTCACTCTGGATTACCAGGATCAACGTAAGCCGGAGGAGGAGGGCGGGCTGCAAACCCGGCATCTGCTCTGGAGACAGACCCAGCCGCCCCGTGTGCCAGCAAAACTCTCTCCCTATCCATCCGCCGGAGATTTGCCGACACAAGGGCAAAGTGGGATTAGGGCCGCGTCAAATATTTGCCTGTCAGCACTTTATAGCGGGGTGAGGGCACGGACACGGGCGGGTGTTTGGTTTCCAGCAGGGTGACTCCGCTCCCCCTGCAGCTGCAGGAGAGGAGAAAACAGAGGGCAGTGCTGATGTGGGCCTAAAGTCAGCGCTCACCAGGGGGACACGATGACACTTCAGGGGACTGGGACTAGGACTGGGTCTGGATGGTGGCCGATGTCCGCCCAGGCGCTGGCCCTGAGGGACCGCGACCCCCATTCGGGGGGCTCCCAGACGATGACAGCCAGCATCCAGCCCACCCCGGGCTGATGTGCCCCTGCCACGCCCGCGCTCACTCCACCACTGAGCCGACCCGGGCACCCCCTAAGGCGGCCGGCAACTCTCTCCCCGCCGGGGCTCCTCCCCTCGAAGCAGAGCTCGGCGCCGCAACANTGTCGCGCAGAGCCGGCCCGGGGTGAGGCTCCGGCGCTCCCCGCCCGACTACAACTCCCGTGAGGCCGCGGAGGGGCCGCCCCACGCCCGGGGCGGTGTCTGGGTGCACAGCCAGGGACGCCCGCGGGCGCCGCGGGGAAAACTGAGGGGTTCGAAGTGGCTTTGGGGGAGAAATCGCCGCTTTCAGCTACAGCTGCGGCGTTGGGATGGTTTCCTCTCGGGGAAGCTGGTGTTTCTGGCGCCCTCACACAAGGTCGCTTTTTACAGAATCACAGAGTCATTACGGTTGGACTGGACTCTGGGGATGCCTGATCCAACCCTCCTGCCAAGGCTGGGTCACCTCGAGGAGGTGACACAGGAACGCGTCCAGGAGGGTTTGGAATGTCTCTGGAGAGGGAGACTCCACGGCCTCCCTGCGCAGCTTGTTCAGTGCTCTGCCACCCTCCATGTAAAGTTCTCATGCTGAAGTGAAACGTCCCTGTGTTTTAGCTTATGGCCATTGTTCCTTGGCCAGTTGCTGGGCACCACTGAAAAAAAATTTGTCATAATACTTTTTAATATAGTACTGACGGTTGCTTTTAGGACTATTCTTTATGGGGTTGTTTTGGGGTTTTTTTCTCATTTGCACATCAGTTCATCAGGCGCTTTGCACAGACAACTGAAGCAAATGTGAAAGTCAGACATGATAAATCTGCTATGCAGCAGATTCCCCCCTCTCTGCTCTCACCCACTGATGAAAGGAAAATTCTCATCCCTAAACTGAAGGGGTGAGAGGACATAATCTCAAGCTGTGCCAGGGAAGCTTTAGGTTAGACATCAGGAGGAATTTCTTCACAGAAACATGATTAGACACTGGAATGGGCTGCCCAAGGAGGTGGTGGGGTCACTGTCCCTGGAGGTGTTTAAGGAAAGACTAGACGTGTCTTTCAGTGCCGTGGTCTGGTTGACATGGGGGTGCTTGGTCAAGACTCAATCTCAGAGGTCTTTTCCAACCTGATTGATTCTGTGAAGACATAGGTAGAGATTAGTATGTCCACATAAAGTAAGAGACTGGGAGAAAGTGGGTGTGAAACTGGAACAAGAGGTTCCTTCCTGAGACAGGGTGCGGGGGGTACAGGGGCACCTAACACTTCCAGCCCCTTCTACAGGCAGGCTGTTTCCTGTTTTCAGATTTTAACCCTCCCATAATGCATATGATTCTCTGAAAGGATATTTTTTTTTGCAGTGCCTGAAATAGCCTAAGCTTGTTTTGCACTTGAAGTGGGAACTTGAAAAACTTCTTTTGTTTTTTTGTTTTTTTTTTCCACATTGCTTTGGTAAAAAAACTATTTTAAATTAAACTTGTGAGCAAGCAGTTTGTCATCAGTTCTTGCCACAATGCTTGTGACTTTGTTAGCGTCATAAACATCAGCTTAGGCTGAAGATCAAAGCATCACATTTTCAACATTTCTGAGGAAATCTACGTAGTACATAGTCACTGACATGTCTCCATCATCCTCCACACATAAGAATGACTAAGTGACCTTAAGCTTTGATGATTAATCTTCATCTAATGTATGTTTTTTGAGTATCTCAGAAGCATTTTAGTGTCCTCGGAAATGCAGGTTATAGGGCTACGCATGTCGCAGGCACATGACCTGTGAAATGCACTGGGATGACTTACATCACTTGGAAGCAACCTTCAGGCTTACTTTTCTTGGCATGCTTTGCTGAATCATGCAGCAGTGCCAGGAGCATCTGCTGAAAACGAATGTTTGTTTTCCATTGATCTCTCAGCAATTGGATGTCTTCCAAAAGTAATCTCAGGGTCATCGGATACAAATAATGGTTAATCAAATCCTGTATAATTTCACTGCAATGGATTTTATTTTACAATTTTTCACAAGTCTGTGTGCTATTCTATTTTTCACTCAAGGATAATCAGTTAGAATGGATTGTTCCTCCTTTTAATTATGTAGTAACAAGCTACTTTCAAAAATATTTATTGATGTTAGTTATTGAACTATTGCCTGTTTATGTACACATCAATTTCTTAGAGAAAAACATGCTGTTTCCAGCTAGGTCCATAGCTGACCTTAGAATTTTCTATATTTCCTCATTTCTCAGCAATAAAAGATGTTAGATATTTCCTTTTTGGAAGCTGCACTTGAAAAAAAAACAGGTTGTCTGCTCCATGTGTGTTGCTTTCCTGTATTTTTACTCTAAAATTTATTGATTAACTTCTTCATAAATTATGATGGGCTAGATAGGAATTATTTTCAATACTTCTTTATTTTTTCTTGCAATAGTTAATTCATGAGTGGAAGGACTTCGCTTCCCCTAGGCACTTGAAGTATTTTATGAGAGTAGCTAACTCCCAGCTTCCCTGGTCACCCTCAGGGGATTAACATACCATTGTAGCTAGACTGAACAACAGGCTGCTGTTCATCATCAGAAACCTTCTGTGACTGTGGGGAGAAAGCTTTGGAAGCATGTTTTGCATTTGTTTGCATTCTGTTTTGAATAGGTGGACATATAATTGTCACTAGGTGTAAAGCTGGGAGTAGGCAACATAAAAAGAACTGGCAAAGCTCTGGAAAACATCTAGAAGCAAATATGGCATTTTAGACATAGAGGCTGAGAAGCTTGGAAGAATATGCTGCTAAATATCAGGTCAGCTTCTGAGACTGATCTCCACCAGAGCACATCAGGTTTAGGAGCTATCACTGCTCAGAACTGGCTGCATTTCACTCCTGTGTCGACAAAGTGTGTACCAAGATTCTGATCTGGTTCAATGTTGGCTCGACTGCTCCAGCAGTAGTGTGGGAGAGCCAAGGCATAGACTCTGGACCGTGCAGTTTAAATGAAACAGAGTTCTCTATATACATCTATATGGGTGGCACATGGATAAAGAGCATAATCTCTTTGCCTCTCTTTGCTGGAAGAAAGCAGCATTGTTTGGAGGAATTAAACAAACTCAAATATGTTTTGGTTTTGTTACTTGAGCGGTTTCTGAGTATGGATAGAGTACTCCACTCCTCACACTTTTCTCTGTCTTTTCTCTGTCCTTGTTTTTTTGTTTCACTGGATGAGCAAGGGCATTTTCAACTGCAGAGTAACCATAAGGAGAAGATAAAATAGAATTTTATTTATGATTTCAATGAAGTCAATATTTCAAAATATTGAGAATATGAAATTATCCTGACTCTCAAAGAAAACACTTCTGGCAGTACATGTTCTCCTTTGCCAAAGCTGCCCAGATTTATGAGTGATTCTTGCTCTGATTTTGATCAGAAGCAAAATTATCATTGATTTAGGAGAAACAGGGTGTTTTCTTAAACATGTGGTTAGAGGTCAGATTTCCCAGAAAAGATCTTTGATTTTGAGTGGACAAAAAGTTGAGCACAACACAGTCATATGCCCTTGCAGCAAAGAAGACTAACTGTTTATGGGCCTGTGCTTCCATCAGGGTGAGGGAAACTTTTATTCCCCTCTACCTGACATTCATGTGATCACAACTGGGGTAGCATATCCAATTTGAGGGCCACCAGTGTAAGGAAGAGACATTGTCTGACTGAAGTCAGCCCAATGGAGGATCACTGAGATGGACACGGAGTTGGAGCACGTGATGTATGAAGACACTAAATTGGTTGGGATATGCTTAGCCCCAGGAAAAAAACAAGGCTTTGGGGAGATCTGATGGCTCTGTTCCGTTATCTAATGTGAAGACACAGAAAAGGTAAGGAAAAAACATCACCAAGTTGCAGCAAAAGAAGTTTTGTTCATGTAGAAGCAAAAACATCCACCTTAACAGTTGTTAAGCACTGCAACAAGGACTCAGAGGAGTTATGGAGTCCCTGTTCTTGCAGGTTATCAGTTTGACCAGATAAAGCCCTGAATGACCTTGTCTGACCAGGAAGATAGAACTTCTGTGAGCAGCACAGAGGAGTGGATCACCTCCAGAAGTCTCTTCCACACAAATTAACCTATGAAAATTCACAATTACTTCTTGAATTAAAAATACCTTAACTTTAACAGGTGGTTATCAGAGGATGAGAACAATATCACAGTGTAGTATTCCATTGAATTTCTGAATGTTTATTAGTACTACTTCATTATATCAGGAGGCAAAATATCTACATTCTGAGTTACTTTCGTTATGGCAGCAATACAGAAGGGTAATATTAAGAATTCTTTTTACATTCTCAGATATACTGTAACAAAATATACACTCAAGCTACAAACACATTTAAATAACTTGCTAAAAACTGGGCAGAGCAGGATCATTTCAGTCTTTGTGCTTTGCTTATAATTCTCAACCTTTTTTTAGACAGATGTAAAATATATGAACAGTAAAGATTCCACAGTTGTGTGGCTCTAGGTCAATCAGTTGAATGACAGCTTGTTGAAATTATGCATGAGATCTTCTTGTACTCACAGTACAGTATTTTCCTCTTGTGGAGCTTTGCTGGTGCCCATGAACTGGTCCTGGATTACCAGAATAGAAGAAGAAATTGGACTCATTTGTCTTTTAAAAGGTTTTCTCTTCAATAACTGATGGTATTCAGTCCTCAGTCCAAAGTCGTTTGAAGCCACATTCATTTCAAATGTTTCTTATCAGGAGCCAATAGCCAAAGGCTGGTCTCCACCAAAACCAGAAAAAATGACAAATTCTCCCTTTCCATGGCTTGTCTGATGACAAGGGAGTTCCCCAGTGGGATTAATGAGTCTATGTCATATGTTCACCCCATTCTTATAGTTTTCCTTTCCTTGCTTCTGGGTATAATTAGAAATAGGATATTGTACTATGGGCCTGTCTGAGTTTCTGCTTTTTGTAAACTATATAGCAGCTGTGAAGAATCTGTTGTCTGCTCCAGATAATCTTTAGAGATCAAATGAAAGAGTGTGGAAGCAGCATAGACATTTTAAGACAGATGGCCAAAAAGCCAGATTGTTGCTTAAAACCATTGCTAAACCATTGCTTGGTGCCACAGCAAAACTACCTTGGCTTTCAATACATATGCCAGGAAATTAAATATTCTGCTTTCCAGGGACTTTGTCATTCAGCTACACTGCAATATACACTATGTGTGGACACATTGCCTGGGAAAAAAAAATACCTATTGAGCTAAAAGGAAGAATATTAGAAGTTTCTCTTAAAAAAAAAAAAAAAAAGAAGAAGAAGCCCAAACATTAATTTTACAAATAAAGCAAGCCATTTTTATCCTGCTATTTAAAAAGCCATTTGTTCTTGCACTATAACCTGTTTTGGAGTTTAAGTCTTCTCAGCCATGGCAGAGGGAGAAAAGGAGGGAAAGAGCATTTAGAGGCAAATATGCTCCTTCTCTGCTCAGGAGATGGGCTGTTAATCTGCTGCAATCATCTGAAGTGATATTCAAAGACTGGAAGCATCCTGTGGCAAAGAACAGTAACAGAGCGAAAACTGATGTCCTAATGAAGTATCGGCTTAACAGCTTATGTTCCTTCTAGGGCTCTCCCAAAGTTTCCATTTCAGACCCAAAAGACCACTTTTACACAAAGCTCATTTTATGTATATTTATCTGGCAAAAGATAAAAGAACATTTTCCCCAAGAACCTCAGAAACTCTGAGATCGTCAGGACAGTTAATCCTGAGACAGCCCCCACCCCACAAAAAGAGTAATAAGTAAACTGATGAACACTGAAAAGTGTTAAAATTTACAAAAATACCTATGTGTCTATTGCTGTATACAATCCAAGTATTTTAAGTCAGGTAAGAAAGAGATATGCAACAACTTTTATGTTAAAACCTGATAAAACCTGATAAAACCTTTTGCCCAAAGGAAAAAGCAATCTTTTTCTTTTCAAAAGAGAGTATAAATGAGAGGAAATTCATCTCACTGGGCAAAAAATTGTAAACTTAACACTTTCAGGCCAATAAAGTAATTTCTTGGCATTCTCATCTCTTCGTCCCACTGCAAATACATTTTGTTATTTTCCATACACAGCATGTTTGCAAAGAGTAAATTTGTGTGTCTTTCTCAGGGAAGTGCCTCTAAGAGTTAGACGCTGTCCATGGCATGAGAAATCTGAAAGTTTGTTCAGGATTAGTCTGAATAATTAAGTCTTGCTTCAATAGAAGGATGCCCCTTCATGATGGAATTTGCCTTCATAGCAGGTCCTGGGGCTGGAGGCTTGACCATTGCTGCAGTGTAAACACAGACTGCATAACTGTGCCAAATGCCTCTTGAACTTGACTCCAACAAATACATAGAGCACAGGGTTGAGGCAGCAGTGGGAGAAGGCAATTTTACGGCTGATGTGAAAAGCAAGGGTGGAGTCTTTTGCATACTGACAGGTAGGTGGTGGAAAAGTAGTCAGAAAGCTGAGGATGTTGTAGGGTGCCCAGCACAGGAAAAAAGCCACCACAATAATGAGGATGAGTTTCACAGTTTTGTGCTTTCTGCGAGATCTTGCTCTAAGCAGGATTATGAGTATCTTGAAGTAACAGAATCCGATGACTCCAAAGGAAATCAGGAAGAGTACATTTCTCACATAAATGTCCACCTTTTTCCAATTCCAATCAGCATAATCACAGAACAGGTGCTCTTCCACGTCTTCTTGCACTGTGGTGTGAATCACCTCAGGAACCACAATCAATATGCTAACAGTCCAAACAGCCAAGGACACCAGAGCACCACAGCACTGTGTCTGGGATCTCAAAGTTGAAAGGGGGTTCACTACAAACAAGTACCTCAGGATAGTCATGAGAGTCAAAAAGAAAACACCACTGTAGTAACCGATGGAGAAAACAGCATTTGATGCTTTGCAGAGGAACTCACCAAAAATCCATCCAAACGATTGGTCCACTACCCAAAAAGGCAGCATGCAGGAGAAGACTAAATCAGAGATACAGAGATTCATGATGAAGATGTTTGTTAAAGATGTAAGGTTTTCATATTTGAATAGGATCCATAACACCAAAGTGTTTCCTAGCAGACTGAGCAAAAATACCAGAATGTAGAGGACAGCAGTGAGATAGATGTTAAATGTGAAATAGTCACCCATTTCACAGGCGTTGATTTCAAGAAGGTATTCATATGAGTAATTATAATCTAAATCATATTCTTCATCCATTTGTCCGTGCAAATCTTGGGCTATTCTCCAGCAGCTACTTCAAAGGACTGCAACAATCAAAGAAAAACTTTTGTGCAAATCAACCCAATAACTAAACTCCCACTGTGGAGGTTTCTGTTTTAAGACAGAAAAAGCAGCAGTGAAACTAGTAATTTCTCCTGGCTTGGAGAGACAAAGTACTCATTTCTTCTTATGACTAGAGTATGAACAGGTAAGATACCAAAGACTTACTGCAAAGCACCCAAATCTTAAATATCTAAGAAGTAGATATCTAAATATCTCAGAAACTATGGTGTTTCTGAGCCAAAATGTTTGGTGACAACTGCCAATTACTAAATTTCTACTGTATGATGGTGCATTGTTTTTTGATGTAAATATCTCAGTTGCTAAAACTTTCAAATATTCTACTGTTTTTTCAGTTTTCTGGAATGGTATCCAACTCCTAAGCACTTCATTGTATAGATGATCCTTTGTCACCGAAATTCAGCACTGCATAAACATAAAAAGCTGAGCAGTATCAGTAGAAACAACTGTAAGCACTAAGAACAGGAAAAGCCAGGTTTCTTACAGATTTTTGTCTTGAGGTTTCTTGATATCTAAACATCTCAAAGCCATGGCAGAAGCATGATCACACTGGGTGCTCTGTGCACCTCTGTGGCCTGACAATTCTCAGGGATGTGACAGGAGCAGTGATCACATCACAGTCCTTATCTAAGAGTGCTGCCTGTCTATATCCAGGCAGGAATTTAATCCCAGGTGGATGGTGAGTTCAAACTGGCCAACAGGATCAAAAGTTAATGGGACTGGGAAGATGACATGCAATCAGGTCACAGTAGCCTAATTTTTTAATGAAATTAAGCTAAAAAATAGGTACATAACAATCAATAATGGCCCTGAGCAGTGGTTTAAAGTCAAAATTCACTTCATCCTAGAAGAAGGTTTATCTGCAACACCATGGTTGGATCCTGTTTTGACTGAAGCCAGTGAGAGACCTGCCACCGAGTTCCTTCAAAGTATAGTTGCAAGAAAGAAACTCTACAGCTCGGGCCAAAATTGTGCAAGTGATATTTTCCTTTTTGATTTAGTGAAGGCAGAATCTGCCTGCTACAGCCAGAAAAGGACATGCTGCCTTTGGAGGACAGGAGGGCTATGTCTACACAAGGAAGGGATGTCAGGGAGCACTTGTGGCTCCCAGAATTTAATGCCGTCTGTGGGGGTACGTAGTTCAGGTCAGCCAGAATGTGACACAGGCAGCACAGGGACCATCTATCCAGTGGTTTGTGGTCAGTGAATTTTGGAGGCAAGGGATGTGTAGGATTCAGTACTGTGACAGCAAGTGGCCCTGGAACATTTACCACTAGAGTCAGAATTCTAACTGCAAAGATGCTTGTGGCCTTCAGTCTGTATCATGCTGCAGTTTTCAGGCACGCAGGCTAAGTCCTTGCCAAGGCAGTCATCCTCTCTAGTTTTACATGATAGTACAGATGACATTTAAGCAAAGAATAGTTTAGACTGAGGTCCTGACCATCATTGTGTGCTGTTTCAGCCCATGCTGGGGTATGCTGCTCCTTAGCAGCTGTCCTAAGGGAGCAGAGAAGCCTCTTTGTGAATATTCGAGGTTGTCCAGGGATGAGAGGACAGTGCTAACCAGCATCTTCACCACTTGCTCTCTCCTTCCATGCTGACCATTCTGTGATGACAAGCCCCAGGACAGGTCTGCCCACAGGCCAGAAGCTACACAGCCAGCAGTGCTCCTCCCAGGCAGCTCCTGATCTCTACCACGATTGCTGCTGGCCCCTGACCCAGGACCCTTCTCACAAAGACCTTAACACTGATCCTTGCCTCTGCCTGGGAAGTGTTCTGACCTGCACATGTGCTGTCCCTCATCACATCATATTATTCTGCTCTTCACACCCCTGCTGCTGGACAGGCAGTGGTTAGAGGGCAAGCATCTGCTGGAGAGCTATGCTCACCCTCCTGATTGCTGTTGGAGCTGAGCAAGACTTGCAAGGCAGAAAGCACCATTTTGCAAAGGTGTTTTGCGAAATGTCAGGTAACAGTTAGGTGCCAAAATAAAAAAAAAAAGTCACAAAAAATCAACACAAAATCAACACATCTATTTTCTTCACAGTTCAGATGATAAGATATGGTAAATAGTTTCTGCAGTCCAAACAGTCCCCATTTTTCTGTGTCCATCTTCCCCAAGGACACTGATGTTGAGTGTGCACTTGAGTCATGCTGGCAGAGAGCTGTGATTGGAAACCCTGTTAGGAACTCTTGCTATTTCCATCTCCAAATTCCCATGTGCCTTGCCATCCTACCCACCTAGCTCAAAAGGCGGTCTTGCACTTTGGGAGGAACCAGAAGAATGCTTTGATTTTGTGTTCAGCATTTCCAGAGAATGTAGGAAAATGCTTCTGTGAGGTAGCTTGTTCCTGGCTGATTTTTAGTGCTGCAAAGCTCTTGGATAATGCCACATTTCACAAAACAAGTTCATTCATCATATGCCATCTTGCCTGGTGCAGGCTCCATGGAATTACAGGTAGAGGCTCCAGCCTACAAAGCATCGGACCTTCTGGATGGTTGATAAGGATTATGTGCTCTGATATTATGTTTCCATCATATCTTCCAGCTGGGAAGCCCTCCATCAGGTCAGTGATGATAAGGATAACCTTGCAGGAACCTAAGGCACTTAGATCTTTTCATTTTTACCTCAAAACTCCTTAAAAAAAATCCCTGTATTTTTGTTCTAGTGTATTTTATCTCCACCCTTTGAACTCTAAAAATAAGAAATGCTGTGCATGAATTTTCAGTGAAGATATATGAAAAAGAAATGAAAAATTATGTGATTGAATCAACAGGCTAAGAATGTATCACACAAGAAATACAAAATCATGTAACTCTTTTCAATGTATATATAATGCCATAATTGAGAGCAGAAGTTGGTTGAAAGATGGAAATTACTTAAATTTCAGTTGTCAGGACAAATAGGAACAGAGGAAAAACATGTCACACAATTTAAAGTCATTCATGCCCTTCTGAAGAGCACTCAGCAGGGCATTCCACATTCATTTCACTCTTACCCAGAAAAACCGCTTTTCCAGAAGCCTTCATTTCCTAGTAGGGCTATGCTTTGCCTTGGAGCATCATATTAAAAATGGATTTTAATACAGAAATGGGGAAATGATATTACTATTGACCTCCAGTTCAATTTTCTTTTTCTCTGAAAATTCAGTCAGACTTCTGTCAGCTGAAGGTACATATTGTTCATCAGTTTGTTTTGTTTTCAAACTGAGCACTTGAAAGAGCAGCTGGGAGGAGTTGTCTGCTCACTTTGCAGTCAGTGGAGGGAGAGAGAGAGGCACTGGCAGGAGCCACCTCAACCCCTGACAGAGGCAGCTGAGACAGCCAACTTTAAGAAGATTCCTGGCATTTGCACAGACAAGCTAAGGTTAATCTCATCTTATTTGGAAAAGACAAGGGGAGTGCAGTAGACAGAAGCCCCCTACCATAAGGCATGCACTGATGGCATTTTTTATTCACTTTATTCAAAAAAGCCTCTGGGCTTCACAGCTTGCTCTCCACGTTTCACAGGAAAAGAAAAAAATAGATGTTTTTGCAGGCTTGTTTACATGGGCAACAAACGTTGACACATAGAAAAAATTTCTGTTCCTCTCAACTAAATTTATCTGGTAGCTGCTTCCTTAGCCATCTCAGGTTCCAGATTGAAATAGGAAGAAAATGTGACCTTTTCTGGCAGGAAGGAGCTTTAGTTTTTCAAATAGGCTTATGGGGCAGCCACTTAATTTAAGGAAGTTAAAACACATTAAATAACATTTCTCCTTCCCTAGATATGACTGGTATCTGGCTCAGAGCACAACCATTGAGTCGCAGGTAGGAGGTGGACAGGAAAGTCCTGGAAGTCATGACTGACCCATAGACTTGGCCCATAGGTCCAAAGCACATATGTATCCTGGACAGTGTGGTCTGTGCTGGTAGATGAACTTTTTGTCTGCCTTAAAGGAGGTTTGCACATGGTAACAAACTCTTCCAGGACATGGGTAAAGCAAAAAGTCAAGGTAAAGTGGAAAGACAGTAGGAATTCCCTTGTCCAATTCACTTTTGCAAAGCCTCAAGAAGCCCAGCTCATCAAGGAATCTCTTATCCTATTTTTAAAGCAAAACCTTCTGTTGGGTTGGGATCATTTTCTAAGATCAATGCTTCCACTTGTGCCCCATGGGTTTCACAAGGCAGGTACAACACTCACAGTCACCCCAGAATCTTAGTGGCCTCCTGCTCCCCCTGAGCTCTGCCCCTCAATCCTGGTGATCAGCCCTGTGATAACCACAGTCTAGGGAAGCAGAAACATCCCAAAGGAAGGGCCTGGAAGCCATCCTGAAACTCACATTTTAGTTCAAATTTACGCAATAAGTTGGTAGCCCACAGCTTGGACAGGTGCACCCTTTGCTGGGTTAATAAGAATTGGCTGGATGGCCAAGCCCAGAGAGTCGTGAATGGTGCCACATCCAGGCACTTGTGGTGTCTCCCAGGGAGCTGTGTTGGACACAGTCCTGTTTAATATCTGGATGAGGGGTTTCAGTCTACCATTTAGTCTATCATTTCCAGTTTTATTGTACTAAGGCTGATTAGAAAGGACGTGGTGCTGGCAGCTGGGCAGCAGCTGGGCAGCAGCTGTCCAACAGCACAGGCAGGAGCAACCTTGGCCAAGAGGATTGTGTGGAAGTGGAGGTTGGTATCTTGCCTGTGGTTGCCTGCAAAAGGCTTCATGCCAGCACGATTGCAGCTCTGGGTATTCTCCATGCTCTCCAAGGGTGAGGGCAAGGAGAAATCCAGCCCCTTAATTTGGCTGGGTGGTGCAAAGGGAGAGCATTGCTCCCTGCTTGCAGCAAGGCAGGGTTTGGCCATGGTTTTCCTGGTAGTTCATGCAGGGATGGGATGAGTAAGCAATTCTGCAGGATAAGAAATAGTCCTTTTGGTAATAATTGACTGTGAGGAAACAGAAAACAGGAGTTTTCTGGGATTTTTTGAGTGGATAAATTGTCAGTTTGTTTCTACAGTGTAGACAAGTGAGACTTTAAACGCTTTTTTTGCAAGCAAAGATCTTACATCGATATCTGTGTCTGACATGTAATTCTGATTTTTCTTAATAGCAGCACTCTTGCCAGGCCCCGAGCACCAGCCCATTTCTCTCAGCCAGACAGCAGTGACATGGCATACCACTTTCCCATCTGCTCCACAGAGAACATAAATGCTTCATTATCTGGCCATAAAAACGAGCATCGCTTTGTTTCTTAGTAGCTGGGTTTCTTGGCAGTCGAAACCAAGCAAAACCACTTCTTACTTTTATTGCTGAAGCAGAACATATCTGCAGGTTTCTGTTGCCAACAAAATGTTGACCCTTCCCCATCTCTGTGTGCAGATGCACACATATCCTCCTGATGATACACTGGAAGATGGGGCTGTCCTTAAGAGATCTCACCAGCCACTGCTCTATATTCAAATGGCAATCTTAGAGCTGAATAAGAAGTCTGTTATGTAAAATGTGTGTAAAGAAGCTGACTCTATTCCCCCACAGGTCCTTACAGGCAAAAACCAAAGATGACTATTAAGACAAAGGAGCACATCATGGTTTTGGGAGAAATAATCTCATGTCTTTCTCTAAAGTTTAGCAAAATTCAAGCCTCCACATAAAGGTCATGAACTCATTGTTATGGCTCAGAGACAATGTGAAGAACAGGGTTTTATTTTTCTATATAGTTCCATTCTGCTGGTGTGTTTCAGCTACATGCACTATTTTTTTTTTTCCCCAAGAGGATTATAAGCCATATGTCTAAAGAATTTGTGTACCACATCTTGGGTGGGATTTCCAGTGTTCCTGCTGGGCCCATTGCTGCCAGAATGATGCTGAAACAGATGGAAACTGTGCTGACAGCCATTGATGTGACCAGTATGTACAAAGGGGTGCTGCCCTGCTCCTGAGGCTCCTGACTGCAGCCCTGGGATGTGGTAACAGGGAGCAGCTTCAGCATCTGTATGTGCAGGCAGAAGGAGGTGTGTTTTCCAGAGAGATGGATGAGCAATGTTGCTGGAAGGAGCCCAGTTTTGTCGCAAAGTCTGTCCTCACCACTGACAGTGCAGCCACAACCTGCTTTTATTGACTGTGAAATGGGCTCACTTGTATCAGACCATTCCCACTCATGGAGCCATTCTGATGCTGAAGTCCCAGAGACTTGCAAGGCTTTAGCCAAAGGGAGAAAGAAGAGAAAGAGAGAAAATCCCACCCACTGGGCCATGTTTGCACAAAGTGAAAAGCTGGGCGTAGGGTAAGGAAGCAAAAACATAGAACACAGAATGTCAGGGGGTTGGAAGTGTCCTTCAATATCATCTAGTCCAACAGAGACTCCTCCCACTAGATCAGGTTGCTCAATGCCCCATCCAGCCTGGCTTTGAACACTGTCAGGGTTGGGGCATCCACAATCTCCCTGGGCAGCCTGTGCCAGCGTCTCATTCATCTCAGAGTAAAAAAATGTCTTCCTACTATCTAACCTAAATTTACCCTCTTTCAATTTGTCCCCATTAATCCTTGTCCTATCACTGCAGTTTCTGATGAAAAGTCCCTCTCTGGCTTCACTGTAGGCCTCCTTCAGATACTGGAAGGTTTCTGTGAAGCCTCCACACAACCCTCTCGTCTCCAGGCTGAACAGCCCCAGCTTTCTCAGCCTGTCTTTGTAGGGGAGGTGCTCCTGTCCCCTTATCAGTTTTGTGACCTCCTGGACTTGCTCCAACACTTCCATGTCCTCCTTTTGTCAGACACAAGAACTGTACTCAGCACTCCAGGTGGCTCCTCACAAGAGCAGAGTAGAGGGACAGAATCACCTTTCTTGAGCTGCTGGCCATGCTTCTTTTGATGCAGCTCAGGATCATTTTGCTTTCTGGTCTGTGAGTGCACACTGTCGGCCCATTTTGATTTTTCATCAACCATCACAGAACCGTGTATGTCACTGCTGTCTTCTCAGCACTTTCTAACCAGTTTTGTTTTGCACTCCCTTCATCACATATCTTATGCTTTGCAGAACATCAGAGAGTTTGAGTTTGCTTTACTCAGCCCACTGGTGCTTGCTGGCATCAGCTACTGCCTACCCCAATCCCGCAGGGCTCCTTGGCACCCAGACCCTGTGTGCCTCCACCACTCCCCATGGACTGCCTTGGCCAGACTGGGAGCCCTTTCCCCGCAGCGTGGAACTCATCTGAGACAGCAATGGGGAGCCTTTTCTTGTGGATGCAAAAGCAAGACTGGAGAACAAAGGGCTGCAGCCAGGTCAATGAATGAAGCACCACTGTACCCCCCTCTCCACTGGCTGTATGATGGTCCCTTTTCTGCTGGTATGAATTGCTACTTGCTCTCTTGAATGGACATGCTGCAGTTCTTGTGAAGACTAGAACCTGATTTACAAGCAGCCTCCTTGTGCCCAGAGGTGACTCAACATGAGGCAAATATGGCATTTGCCTATCACCAGAACAAATTTGTTGGCTGCTGTTTTGTCTGTGCTTTTTCTCAGAGTGCAGCTGCTCTGTCTTCTGACAGAGGTTTGGATGAGGCAATCTTTGGCACGGATCTCTTGACATTTCAGACCTGAAGCGCTCCCACTGCCACGGAGGTGCAGGACATCTGAGCACACCTCGCTGCTGTTCTGCTGCCCCCTCTGCTGCCACCCAATTGAATTACTTGGCTCCCAAAATTGCCACTCCACACTGCAGCCTGTAAAGAGGGCAATGCTACAAAACCAGATAAAACAATAAAGGAAGGCAAAAAAAACCACCCTGCTCACTGCTGACCACTCATTTCCTTTGAGTTTTGGAGAAGATTATATACAGGTTGCATATACATTTAGTGCATATATGTTCTCTTTGCTCCTAGTGACTTTCTGCTTCTGGAAAGAACCAAAGGCTGGTGCTGTTCTTAGGGACCAAGTTGGAGTCAGATAAAAGGGGTGCAGGATGCAGGGTGGTCAGGACTATAACAGCTTTAAAAAAAATTTCACAAGAGAATCTTTGCTTCACAAGCAGAAGATTGCAAAGGGGGGTGGCCTGAGGCTTTATTGGGTTATAACCCAATGGCATCTCAAATGATGGTCAGGAAGTAGCTCACTGAGGGGGTGGCTCAGTCAGACTTTGGGAAAACAGAACTGGCTGGGGAAAGCAAATCTTTTCATATTAAAATTAAGTTTTCTACAGAAGACAGAGTTGGAGGAATTTCCTTGTGCAAGGACATTTCCAGAGTACAGCCAGTTTCCTAACCCTCTTTGTCTGATGAGTCAAAGGAAAATAAATCACATTTGATAAAACAACTCCCAAAACGCTGTACTTTCAGAGCACTGTTTACGTTAACAGTGAGGCAATTAATAGCTTGCACCAGAAACAATTGACCATAACTGAAAACATTCCTGTACTGTTTTAACCACTACTTCCCCAGACCCCAACACTTCCTCCTGGTGTGCCATGCCTACTCACAGGCTAGAGGCACAGCCCAGAAATGATGCATCTCTTCAAATATCTTTCCCCAGTTCCCCTAGAACAACTGCAGTAGCAACGACTTCTTGAGCTGATCCTGCAGTGACTGCAGTTCAGACAGCCCTGGACTGCATTTGGTCTGTGCCACCAGGTGAAATCCATCTCCTGGCAGACAGAGTCAGTGCATGCTTTCCTCTCAATAGGCTTTTCAGAGAAGAAATCCTTTGCTTTGGCTGCTGCTATGAGCACACCTTCTCCTTTCAAAGGTTTAGACTGAAATACCGCTGGCTGAAATATTCAGTCTGAGCCCAGAAATTCCCAAGATCCTGCTAGACCTGGCTTGGTCTCACACTCCCACATCTTTTTCTCTAGCATTTTGCTCATTTGTTTATGTTGAAGATTCACTGTTGTTACAAGAGGCATCTCAAAATGCTTCACCACTTTGCAGAAGATGTCTGCACATTTCCATCTGCCACACCATGTCGCTTGCACACACATATTTCAGCACTGAACTATGAGCAAGCAGGTGGCCAGCAGCAGCAAGTCCACCCAGATAAGGGGCTCTTCAGCAGAAAGTCCACTGCAGCCCACGTTCCCCAGCAGGGAGTAACGCCAGGTGCTCTGTGTGTGAAGCATTGGTGAACCGGGACAAAATCTTAATATTCCAGTTCCTGGGCCATTTCATAACATCTCCAGCCATCTGTCCTGAGGCAAGATCTTGTGGTAAGTGCACCGAGGGCAAACAATACTTTATGCAACCAGGGTTGGCATGCTCATCCTAAAACTGTTCCTCAGCTCCTAGATTGCACTACAGTTACCCTAAGATAGCTCCAGTCACTCAGACCTCCTGTCCTGTTCAATTCAGCTGGCAGAGGCATATTCTTCTTCTTTACTGATATTATGCTCAAACTACATTTAACAACCACTGTTGTGTCTTTCAAGGAAAATCAAGTTTGTGAGCTGGGAATAGTGGCCAGGTCCTTCCCACAAATTAAAGGGCAGAAAACCAAAAGGCAAGAAGCTGAAGGCAGTAATGCAGTTGGGAGCTGCACCAGTCTCCAGGCCTGCATAAAGGTGAAATAATCTAGAAAAATAGTCTCCTTTGACCCTTTCCCTTTTCAAATTATTCCTTACTTAAAACAGACTTTAAACACATTTGTGGATGATAAGGAAATTCAGGCTAGTTAACCATGGATGACATGAAGAATCCCCTCTGGACATAGGATCAATAAACATATTTCCTTCTTCAAAACTGGGATGTGATCCTGCCTCTCCCTTTCCAGCCCAAAGGAGCAGCCCCATGATGTCTCAGTCCCAGGGAGCACAAGGCTTTCAATTTCCTCTGCAAAGGCTTTCAGTCAGAGACAAAACTTTTGAATTTTGCTATGTAGTTTAGCCACCATCCCAAGTGACCAGAGGTACCTCCATACTTGTCAGCATCTCTTCTGCAGCAGCTGAGCTGACTGAGATGCAAAGAGCAAACCTGCAGCCCTGATCTTGCAGCAGGCACTTGGGGGGCTGTGCAGTGCAGTGGGATCAAACATGCATTTGGAAAACCATACAGTGAGCCTGCTGAGGCTACTCCTCCAGGGGACAAGAGGCAGCCAACAACAAAGGATGTGGGCAATGCAAAGCACTTGGACCTGGGGTTCTGCAGCAGTCTGTCTGTCTTGGAAGATGTAGCCAAAGCCCTGTGCAGTCGTGGCTGTGTGAAATGCAGGAAGCAGACTTTGTGAACTGCTCCTGAGCTTCATGTCAGTTCTTGCATAACTCTGCCCTAACGGGGGTCAGGACCCTGCACCACCAAGGCCCCTGTTCACCTCTGGATGCCAGAGCTCACTGGAAGTGTAGACCCCAGCACTAAGTGTGCATTTGCATTTCAACCAAAATTGAAACCTGCAGTAGTTCAGAGTAAGGTCTGTGTTTTGTTCCTTTTGGTCACAAACTACCTCTGCTTTTCCTGAAACAAAATGCAATTCCCCCTTACTCTGGAATTTTCCACAGCAACAAAAAGGCCAACTTCTGCTGAGCCCTATGCAAGGTGCTGCCACCCATGGACTATAAAATTGTCAGTAGCACTCTGTGGTTGATGTGAGCAAAGTGAGGTTTGCAGATGGAGGTTTTCAAAGACGAGACATGACACAGAAAGAAAAACCAAGATGCTTGGAGAGCTTGCCTGCTGGTAGAGGAGCCTCAGAGAGTTCTTCCCTTTCAGGTTTTCATCTATGATTGAGATATCAAACATCTCAGCTCCATCCATCACATTGTTGCTTTTCTCGACAATGTCTCTTGTGCTAGCAAAAGATACAACCTGTTGCTGCAGGTAAAGTCAGGCTGACTTAGATATTCAGAAGAAATTCTTCACTATGAGGATGTTGAGGCACTGAAACAAGTTGTCCAGAGAAGCTGTGGATGCCCCAGCCCTGGCTGTGTTCAAGGCCAGGCTGGATGAGGCTATGAGCAACTTGGTTTAGTGGGAAGTGTCCCTGTCCATGGCAGGAGGGTTGGAACTAGATGGTCTTTCACCTGAAACCATTCTATGATTCCATGACTTCAGGTATAACACGGCTCCCTAGAGCACATGCACGTTGTGGGGGGCACCCTAAGATCCAGAATGATTATTGGGATGTTAGCTTTGGTAGCCATCCTGCTCAGCAACAGCCCACACTGCTCATGCCCTTCAGCAGCAGCACTGCACTTTTCTATCCAGGTTAAGGATGTGTGTCTGTTTAACTTCCACTGCATATTTATAGCTATTATCGGGTTTTTTTAGATCTGTAAGTAAAGCTGTAGAGATTTGTCTGGGTTTTGCATTAGGACCGGCAGATTTGGCACGAGTTCCTGGAGCACTGCCTCTGCAGTGACTCTGCAGAGGGGAGCTGGGCGTGGGCTCCGTGCAGTGGCCATGGTTAGCTATAGGTGGCACGCTTGAACTGGGAAACCCTCGGCAGCCCAGGGATCCCTGGTGAGGACCTGACAGACAGACCTCTCCTCCAAAGGGAGGATTAGATGAACATCTGCTCTTCAGCAGGCACATACATCCACACCTACATCAGCTGCTGACAAGCAGAGCTGCTGGGAAGCCAGATTTGATGAGGTCTTGCATGCAGCTGCCAGTGACTCCAGGTCCCTTGTGCTGTTTGCAGGGTGCTGGGGTGCTGGTGGTGTGCTGTTCATCAATGCTATTAGGACAAGATCTTTCTTTTGTTTCCCTCTCCACTCCCCTACTCCCCTCAGTCACTCTCGATGAGCCTCTGCAGGACTTCATCTCCAATCCAGTCTGGAACTCCATCACAGCAGCCTGGGGCTGCTGTCTCATTGCTGCCTCACCTTCTCCTTCCCTGCTGCCTTCAAACCACCTGGCTGGGATGTTTCTGGGACCTGTGGTCTTCCCCAGGAGGCCAAGTCTCTTCTTGAAAGCACATTAGTATCTCCGAGCACTGCTTGCATATTCGTAGGTAATTTATGATTCAGTTTGTGAAGCCAGACTAAAACCTCGGCAGCAATACTGTATTTTCAGATACACTGGAAATGAAAATATTTGAGGTTTGTTCTTAGTAAAAAAGTAAGGAAAACACCCATGTGTTTGGGACCAAATATTGCATGGGGGGAGGCAGAAAGGCACTCTAATTACCCAGAAGTTTTCTTGTTTCTGAAAGTGCAAGCATCATTTTCAAGAAAAACCGCAAGAGCAGAACATGAAGAAAGGCACGCCTGGCATTTTGAAGATGAAATCTTGGATGTCAACTTTTCACAACATTTTCCTTTTTTT
>VZTN01014222.1:0-24745 GCA_013400515.1 Erpornis zantholeuca | reverse complement strand
TTCTGGAATTTTGACTATTTTAAGTGTCTCGGTTCTAAGTGTATAAAATTGTATCTACTTTGGCTTGTGGTTATTGCAAGAGAATAAAATCCAACCAAAATCTCTTTTAATTGTTGTCAATAGTTCTAAATTCTGTTGTTTAAAAATATGCAATCTTGCATCATAAGCAACTATTGCAGTTGCAGAAAACCTTAGAAGTTTCTAAAAACCTTTTTATTATTTGCTTGTAAATACTTCTTGTCAATTTTAGCTGTAGTGTTCCTTAATAGCTTACACTGGACCTAAGTGGGAATTAACTGTCCGTTTAAATTCTTAAGAATTTAAGATAATTCTTTACATATGTTCTTTGTTCCCCAAAAAGAGTGCAGGCAGATACAAAAGAAAGGGAGCGTTCTAAGGCTCCAAATAGTGCTCTGGCAAATGTAAATTGAAATGTAGAAAATAATCTGGGATCTGGAGGGGAATCTGCCTTGAAAGGTTAATAAGCATGGCAGGTGGTAGGATGGGGGTGAGCAGGCACATGGACAGGGGTGCAAGGTGCATAAGTGATTTTTATCCTGTGTTTTTTGGGTTATGGTGTGAAAGAAGACAAACTATCTTGATGTTAGCTTTGGAGTAACTATTTTTATTTGTATCAAAATGACTTCTTTAATATTGTATAAATAACAGTCTTTTTTTCTTATTTTATGCAGAATCAGATTCAGTACCTCAAGCAAGTCCAGCAGCCTAGTGTTGCCCAACTGCGATCAACAATGGTGGACCCAGCCATCAACTTGTTTTTCCTAAAAATGAAAGGTGAACTGGAACAGACTAAAGACAAACTGGAACAAGCCCAAAATGAACTGAGTGCCTGGAAATTTACGCCTGATAGGTAAACAAAACAAATACTCCCCAGTCAAGACTTCCCTGACAGTCCCACTACGAGAATGCTATGGTGGGACAGCCAAGTACTCGTTTCCACACCAAGACTCAGACGTTTTGAGGCAAAAGCCACATTCTTATACTGTCCAGCTTGTAATGCTTAATGTAAAACTTACCAGATGAACCTTGTGTTTCAGCTTTTTTCTCCCCCTTTGCTTCAGAGGCCTGACAGCGTCGGACTATTCTGAAGAAATGGCCATCTTCGAAAAAAATGTTTTCTAGAACATGTAGACATTTGCAAAATTGTTCTATTTGAAGAAAATAGAGGGAGAAACAGAAGTCTTAAGTCTGTGGCACACTGTGTCTACAGACAGTTTGGAGGAGAGAGAACCTAGAGATTATAAATCATGAATTGAACATGTAAAATTCCCATAAAATGTAGAAGTGGAATATGCTTCGCTCTTAACCTTGAGCCTAGTGACTTAGAGACACTGTAAGTCAGTTTTGACAATAAGACTGTGGACTTCCTGCTTGTTCACTGAACTGCTGGGTCAAAACTCGATGAGGTGAATTTTGCATTAAAGAGTTTACTTGCTAACCAGCTTTGAATAGTTACGAGAGTGCTATTTGATATTGCAACAGTGGTAGTGTACACATTTGACTGTTTAGCCTTTGGGCTCTCTAGCACTTGATGCAGCCTTAAGTCATTGTTGCTAAATAATGAACTGTTTTCTGGATGCTTGGTAATACTGTGGACACCTCAAAATTAGGACTGTACGAAAATGTACGTTCCATCTAAATGCAGGTTTAAAATTGTTTGAAGCAATATATATTTGATCACAACTAGCATGTATAAGAAAAACTGGTTGTGATAAGAATTTCACTGCATGTTTCCATGCAGAAATGAGAATTTTTCGATCTTCATACTAAGAACTGATCTCAGATGCTCAATTCAGAAGGCACATGATGGCAACTGTCTTCAGTGTTGGTGGGGTGTTTTTATTCCGTTGTACACCTGGGTTTTTTGTATTGTGCTTCTCTATAAAATGTGCCTTGAAATAGTTGTAATATATAGTTCAAGGAACACTTTTGGTTATACTGTTGTATTGTGAAACTCCTGGGATGAACGAGAGTTGAACAGGTTGTCATTTCTGCGTTGTCTCGTTCGCTGATGACAAAGTCAGTATTTTAACAAACCAAAAAAACCTTAAATGCATGCATTTTCATTGGTGGAATCAGTGAAGGAGTTTTTGCTACTCTGTTGATGCCTCTGTTCTGTTGTCCCAAGTTACTTGTAAGAGTAGCGATCTGGGACAGTTGGGAGTGCACGTCTGAGGTCTGTAAAGCAAAATGCAGATTTGGTGTAGTATTTGTGTGTTTGTTTTTTCCCGTAGCAAATAGAGTTCTATTTAGTAATCTGAGGTTTTGATTTTTTCGAAACAGTTGGGCAACGTTTTATGACTCAGTCTGGTCCTAAAACATTAATTTTTTAAATTAAAATGAGACATCCAGCTGTCACAGAAGGTGATGTATTCTAACTGTTTTGATGACTTTTATTAAGATGCCATTACGTAATTTTGACTTGGAAGTATCCTTAACTGTTTGTGCTTCAGATGATTAATATGGGATCAAAGAGTAGTATACTTATGCAGGTTTATTTTTTTTTGCATGAGTAATGACTTAACAGCAAAAGAAAAATCCACAGAAAATTTTTACCTTATTAAAAGTGATACATCCGGAATGATTTTGCTATAGCAGTATCTAAGATTTTAATGATCTAGCACCAAAACAGAGGTAAGACTTACATTAATAAATTGTTAATGTGTTACCAAGCCATTTGTAAAACTCACTATAATATGTTGAAAGAGGCATGCCATGCAGATTGCTTGTTTCTAACTTGGAATTGAGAAAATTATTTAATACGTTTAGATGCAGGTTGGTTGTTTTCTAAAGTCCTCAGGTGCTAAATGTGTGTGTACAACCAAGGAAAGACAAGTAACTTGCCACTTCCTTTCACACCCAAGTGTCAAAAGAAAAGGTTATTTCTGTAGCATCATACATAATTTGCATCATATAATTTTAAGTCAGTCGTGTGAATGTGCATAATTCATACATGCAGTGGCTGGAATATAGAAAGTTAGAGTTATTGCCTGGTAAATAATTGAGGCTATCTTTGTTAACTGGGTTAAGATTTTACTTGTTTCTATTTCTTGAAAGGTAAAGAAATTGGCTCATAAAAAGTATCTGTAGGTTTTTTCCATTCTCTTTGCATCTTGCTGTCCCCCTCCTTAATTGCTTTAATTGTCCATCCTTGTACACAGCTACTCATTTCATGGCATCTGGCCTAGTCTTTGAAAGAGGCAATGGTCCTATTCAGATCCTAAACTGATGTTCCTGTGGTGGATAACAAGTTAACTGCAGCCCTAGGCAGAGTTAATTCTGGACCTTAATGTAGATAAGGCTGTGCAGCATAAACATTGCTGATGTCTGGAGGGGGAAATAAAAGGGCATGTAATCAAAGGAATGGCTATTCTAAGCCATTTCAACCATCATTAAACAGACTATAAACTTGGAATAAAAATTAGTTGAAATATCATTTTGCAGTAAGCCTAGTACAACAAACTCTAGTCTTTTGAAATTTAACCACTTACTCCTACAGGTTTTGTTGCATGTATGTTCAAGAGGATTGTGAAAACAATGCTGAACTTAGTTTTACAGTTAATAGGAATTATTTTAATAGTTATTTGATTTAATGTTCTTGAATGTCTTGTCTTTTTTGTAAATTGCAAGGGTTACTCTCTACTAGTTCAGAACATCTGGAAAAATTTTAATGGGAAGAAATAGCATTATAGGTAACTATGCAAATTTCTATACAGGTAATAAATATTTTACATTTTGGCAGGAGTTAACCTGAAGATATTAATGGGATTCTAAAATTGTCCCAATTCCAAGGTAACTGGTACTTACTGATTCTGCAGTTGATGTTGGTTTGTGAAGAGAAGAGCATTAAATGACTTAATTGTAAACTTTTTCTACTTGTAGTGATGGTGAATACAGTAACAGGAATTTGCAAATGGCTAAAAATCATGTCTGCCTAATAACTTTTGGGATCTGTCACATTGGTTATCTCCAAAGTGGTCCTGCTTTACACAGAATGAACATCTCTAAGGAAACTTGCATCTTAAATGTGCGACTTGGACTGTATTAGGTCAGCACAATTTAAACTTCAAGGACCTGGCATTGGACATCACATCAAGAAAGAAAACAGGCTGCTGCCTTTAGCAGAGTTTCAGGCCTCCAGGACTTTACACAGCCAGATTCCTTCTGGAGCAGCCCATCTGAAAGATTTGGGAAAGTCAGTTGAAAAATGTTAAATGGGGCAGAGATGGCAGAACTTGAAAGTTGTCTAAGGCTTGAGTGCTCAGAAGATAGTTGATAAGGAAATCGCTGTTTTAAATTCTTCTGGTTGGGTGTTTTGGTTGCAGGAGAGAACTGTGGCTGTGATTGTAGCAGAAATGTCCTGTTCTACTTTTTTAATCCTCAGGGTTTTTTTTTCAGTGTTTGTCACTTGTTTAAAAGCATAAGAAAAATTAAATGACCTTATTGGTCTTGAAAAGTAATGCAAGTCTTGCTATTGAACTCATAATAAAACTCTTCAATTTTGGGGATTTTGGCAGAGCTTACACTTCTGTAGAAAAGATGACAGCTTCATTATGGTACTGAGCCTCTTAAAAGGAGAACTGTTTGGGGATGCTATCCTAACTTGGCAGACTAAGAGTCCTAAAGGACTTCATTTTTTCTCTTTCATGGAGTCAGCTGTATTGCCTATATATTAATTTGCATACTATTTCCTATAATGCTTTACAATGAGATTTTTATCATGAAGATTAAAGATGTGTAATGTTACCAATTTAGTGAAGAAAATCTTACCAGTTCAAAATAAGTTTACCTACCTGTTCCTCATTTCTTTCAGAAACTGAACATCCTAATGATCATTGCTTATGATCTGAAATATGTAATTTAAAAGGAAGTAGATAGATAATATACACCTTCCTTGATGTCCTTCCAATGTTTAGCTACATTTTCATTCCTCCTCACCATACAAGATGTACTTAAGAAATGCTGACCATAGAAGTCATGAAGCAGACTGTGCATGTGACTGTCAAACATATAAGTTGAGTTGAAAAATAGACATCTCATTTTTTAACCAAGAGTACCTGGACAGCATTCAAATGAATGTTTAAACCTCTTAAAGAAAAGTGGATGTCAGTAAGAAAAGTGATCATGAGATTTATTATTTCCTCCAAGCAACTTCCTTTCTTCACCCAAATTCAATTATTAAATTTCGCTAGTACCACAGATGGGGAACGATTTTGCTTATAATTTGCTTGTGTAGGTTCTGTGCAGTCCTTCATCTTTTGAATTGCAAAGCACATCTTTAATCAAATATTTAACTCCATTAAGAATTAGCACATGCAAGATTGTGCATACTGATAATCCAGATGTTGGTATCAAAAAAAGTACAATATGCTTATTCATATTTTCAGTAATAAAACTTGCCTTCCACTTTGTGGGACAGCGACAGAAGATCAACTGGCGTTGGAACAGCATGTGGTAACTATAGGGAGACTTTCTGCTATGACAATTATGTTGAGGCATAATGTTCCTTGAATTATGACATGCAGAAATTGCATCTCCTTTTTGTCTGTAATTGTGATTGAGGAAGATAACTGAAGGTTTTATATTCATTTTGTGATAGATGGCTCTTTCCTTTGCAGCCAAACAGGGAAAAAGTTAATGGCGAAGTGTCGAATGCTTATCCAGGAGAATCAAGAGCTTGGAAGGCAGCTGTCCCAAGGACGTATTGCACAGCTTGAGGCAGAATTGGCTTTACAGAAGAAATATAGTGAGGAACTTAAAAGCAGTCAGGATGGTAAGGGATTTTTTGACAAAAATGGAAGTTGCCTTGCACTTCTGCAAGTTTAATTTTGTGATGATACACGTAATACAAAACCATCATTGCCAGAATGAAAGGGTAATATTGAGTAAAAAATGACAATAGTAAGTATTAACTGGTAGTGTTAGTTAAACAAATTCCTGACTTTGGGGAAACTGGTGGGATTCACAGCTCCAGTAATGCAGTGTTTGAAGACTGTAAGTCTTGCTATTTATTAGGGAATGTGTAGACTGCACACATTACTGGTGAATTGGCAAGATGAAAGGTGTTAATGTTACATAAAGCCTAGGCATGCACTGAGAGTAGAAAGTGTCTTGTTAACTGACTCATTTGGAATTTATTTTTAAAAAATTGGCAACTTTTAAGCAATGCCTAAGAATATGAAAAACTGTGGGTTTTTTTCTCTTTGGTAACTCAGATGAATGAAAATCTCTTATCATATTTGCAGTCTAAATTTTGCGACACTGTAAACCTAAATTGAAATTATGTAAAAACTCTGACCTCTTGCATAATTTAAATGGAGGGGAAAATGCAGGTTTAAAAGTCTTCAGTCTTGAATTCTGTGTAGTGTCAGTGGCTCTTCATAGAATGTTAGAGTAGGTTATCTGAAGTTTGGGGTTATAACCTATCCAGACATCGCATAGATGATGTGATATATATACCTGAATATCTTTTTGTTTGTTTTACATCTGAAGTTTGTAAGATACCAGAAACTTGATACGGCATCACATCTAAGTCTGAGATGTCCTGTGTTTTTAAGGATAGATCTTCCCCCAATTGTATCTTCATTTCTTTGAGAAAGTCACAGTATAAAATACCTAGAACTCACAAGGTAAATGATTGTGTAATGTCATTTTGTGGAAATAGTAACTACTGTTTTGATAATGCACTTCAGCAAAATTTACTAAGTACATAATTAAAGCAAGTGTAGACATTCTTTAAAGACTGCTGCTTTTGAATGTAGCAATTTCCAGCGCTGAAATGCTTCTTCCCCATATATGAATCAAGATGGCAATATTCCTGCAGTGTTTTCCTAATGATTGTTTTCCATAGCAGCAAGAACACTTTTTTTTATTTTTACAATATTAAGCTGTTTGCATTTTATTTGCTCTGTCACTGATTCTGCAGTTGGAATGAAGGCTGAGTCAGTGTTTCTTTGAGGTCAGATTTGTTTTGTTCCAGAATGCAGTCCTAATTGTAAAAACATTTTTCTGATACATAAATATTAAAACACCCTGTGAAGTTTGTTAACACTCTTGTTGGTAAGGTCTTTTTGTGTCCTCTCTTGAAGGATTTAAAGGATTAAACACGAGAAGAATTGAAACTTCCTTGAAATATGATAAAGAAATAATACTTCTTTTTGGTTCCTGAATAGGGTTTTGCAGTAACTGAGATCTGTTACATATGGATGTGGTTCATGGTCACTCTTAACAGTATTTCTTCTAGGGATTTATACGTGAGTAAAAGACCCATTAGGATCTAGTTGCAAAATACGAGTTATTGTAGTAGAGCTTTTTTTCTAAATATCTTCCATTCTTGCCCAGAAATTAAGTTTTTATCACATATTTTGAATATCAGTATAAAAAATAGGTAGATAGCACAGTTGTTAAGCATTTTCTCCTTCAGAGGCAGAGTATCAAAACCAGTGCATACCTGATGGCTGAGAAATAGTTCATTGAAAAATTTCAGCATAAAATGTTGAGTTACGGGATTTTAATTTCTTGTCTGAGATTGAAGCTATATATGGGCTATTAAGTGTTTGCAACAAATGTGTTTTCTTTACATAGAATTGAATGACTTCATCATCCAGCTTGATGAGGAGGTAGAGGGTATGCAGAGTACCATTCTAGTTCTTCAGCAGCAGTTGAAGGAGACTCGCCAGCAGTTGGCACAGTACCAGCAGCAGCAGTCCCAGGCCTCCAACCCAGGTACCAGCAGGACTCCATCCTCTGAGCCCACAGAGCAGGGAGAGGCTGTGGGCAAAGACTGCAACCGCCTGGCAAACGGACCAAGCAATGGCAGCTCCTCCCATCAGCGGACATCTGGGCCTGGATTTTATAGGGAGGGTAGCAGCACAGAAGATGACTTCCCGGCTTCTCCAGGGAATGGTAATAAGCTGTCCAACCACTCTGAAGATAGAACTGGTAGAGGAAGTGGTAGCTACATAAACCAGCTCAGTACTGGGTATGAAAGTGTAGACTCTCCCACTGGCAGTGAAAACTCTCTCACTCACCACTCAAATGACACAGACTCCAATCATGATCCTCAAGAGGAGAAAACAGTGAGCATGAAAGGTAACAGAACTGTGGGTTCTCGTCATGTCCAGAATGGTTTGGACTCCAGTGTAAATGTGCAGGGTTCAGTTTTGTAACATTTTTCTGCAAAATTTTTATACAGTGTCATTGAAATTGGGAGAGGATACTGTCCAGAAGCCGTTTAAATTAGTGCATACTTGTCACAATTTTGCCTTTTTGTGGGTTTCTTTTTGCTTCAATACCTCTGCCACTTTGGAAATTTTAACAGTTAATTACGTTGAATGTTGCTAAAAGGACGTTTGTGTAGCTCAAGTTATTTTTATATGAGTTAATGTGAAGTTGAAATGGAAATTATTTCCATAAAGTATAACATAAATGATGTCTGTACAAATCTGTGTATATCTAGAACCTGTGCTGTGTAAGGGCATTCTTACTCATACTGTTATACTTAACACCACCTTCAAGATTTGTCATAATAGCTGTGGGTTTATGACTGCCAAGTTTGCCCAGTACAGTAGTTTTATCACTAAAAAGATGGACTTACTGAGGGAGTCCTCTAGTAGTTTCAGTGTTAATTACAGTTTTTCCCACCATACATCTGTGCATTTTCTCCTTAGGTGACCGAATGTTTATGAATTGTGTGCATAGTTACTCAGTTTTTAAGAACTGTTGTATCCTGTTGATGCATATTGCTCTGTGACTCCAATATTATCTTACCTGTACTGACCAAACCTAAATAAAAACTTTTAATAATGTAATTTCTTCATTGTTTTGCATTGGCTTACATGACTTATTTGTACGCAGTGTATTTATAGTAGTTGCTTTTGAATTGAATTTGTTTCTGTCAATCCTATCTGATACAGCATATGCCAAATACATGAAGTTATAGGTGTGTACTAGTACTAATTTCAGGACAGCCTGATAGTGATTGTTCCACAGGTTTTGTTCTTATTGACAGAAAATGGGGGTGGGGGGATGGTGAAAGGAGAAGTTAATAAAAGTAAACCTTAGAGTTTGAACATGGTTTTATTAACGATTACAAAAAAAACCCCAAAACAAGCCAAACCCAAAAGCTGGAAATACCTGATAGGTAAATGCACAAATTAAACTACAGAAATTAAGGAATTAGCAATTCAGCCTTTTAAACCAGATATAACTTTGTTTTTAATTGCCTGCCTGAGGAAACTGATTTCTTAACAGGTGCAGAGAATGAAAGAATTTCCTTTAATTAAACATACTTTTATTGTGCAGTGGCAATGAGCTATGAATTTCAGAACCTGGATTTCTGGTGTTTATGTTCTATCTACTAGTTCAGTAATGGTAGCACATGAGCAAGAAGATTACTGTTCAAAGGTAAGACAAAAGTACTTAGTGGTGTATTTTAGGGTGGATTTAAGTCCAGTTTCAGCATTTTTCTATCTGTGAGCCTTGTAATTACCAGATGACTAATAAAATAGATGCATATGTAGCCACTAAAATAATCAGAAATAGTTTACTGCTTTGCAATTCATTGTGGAAACAGACTTGTTTGAAAGCAGTATTTCTCTAAAGTTCTGGAGCACACTTGACTTTGTTTAAATTTACAGTTACAGTAAATTTTTACATTATAGAAGGGCTTCTGTGGTAGCATTTTTAAGTGGCATAAATTAGTATCTGCAGTAATATTGTCCAAGACAAATGGATGTAATTAAAATGCTACCAGCTGCGGGTTTTTTCTGTGAAAAATACGCTAGTCTGAGACTAGCAGCACTGCTATTTTAATAGGGTTCACATCAGTGTTCTAAAATCACTTGGTAGTGGTCACTGGAAGTGTAAATCCCATTGGTGATACCTTGCTGCTTTTTGCATGTTGCTTCAGGCCTTATTGCCTGAAAAATACCAGTTGAATGCATGAAAGGGAAGTCACAAATACCTGTACAAAATGGTACTGGCATCTGGCACCTAGAGGAATTTTTAGATCGCAGAAGTCCCTCATGGTGAATTTTATTTGATCTTGGTATCATATTGCTTGCTTATGTAGCATGTGTGAATGTGTACCTCCTTGATCCTGTACATGGTAAAATGCAGTATTTGGAAGAAGCTTCAAATGCATATAACACAACAGAGTAATCAGGCTTTATGTGATCACATGGTACAAAGCCTTGTTAGGAAATCTGGTCATTAAAAAAAGGCATAGCTCTCAGCTTTTTACTTAAATCTGTCAGGTATTACAGGACATTCATGACTTTAAAATCATCTTTACATGAAGTTTTTATTTTCTCAAAACTGGCATGTCGTTTTTAAATAGTAAAAAAAAAAAATTTATACCATCAGACTTCAAGTTAACTTATTTTAAAAAAATTTGTAAGACAAGCCATTCCCCTTGTCATCCTCTGCTTAGAAAGTATCTTCTAAATAAGCAGGCTGGGGTGCTTTATTTGTGTGATTTTTTTTTTTCCCTTCCAAAGTGAAAGCAACTCAGCAACTGTGTCAGTTAACAAGTGAATAATATAATTACATAATTGACTTGCTTTCATAGAACACTTGCCTTACAAGCATTGGTGAACTGCAGTGGAACAGTACATATGCAAATGCTAAAGCTGTAATGTTCATGGTTTTTCCTGGCTATTGGTGCTTGTATTATGACATTTGATAATCCTGAATGTAGTTGGTTCACTTTAACAAAAGGTGACATTTTATTGATCCATAACTAAGTACGTAAGTACAACATATTCCTCTTTAAAATTAGATAGTGCCTGTATTGTGCTGTTCGTATTTTCAGTATTCAGGGAGGAAACAACTTGCTGATTGTTGCCTTACATCTTGGCTATTCAGAAGCTATTTTCACTGCTCAGATTCCTGTAAAAGCACTGCTGGCTGCTCAGATAAAATGAATTACTGTGCTTTTCTAGGATGCCTCTAGAAGCTAGGGATGTAAGCACTGTGCCTTCCAGTGGGCTGTGATTCCCTGTGTGGGTCTTTCCAGGTGGATTTCTTGGCAACTGGCAAGATGAGATTATTTATTCTCAACAAAATTGTTTGGGCTTAGCCCCCACTGGTTTTTTGTAATTTGTGGGTTTTGTAGTCTGGTAAATGTGGATGCTGCACGATCTAAATGTATTTATTTTAAAAGACAAAATATAAAGATCTAAGGTTTTGTCCATACGATTTAAATTTTACCTAATGTTTGTCTTGTCTGCAGGGTCCCTCCTAACTCTGAGGGATGAGCTCTTCCTCCCTGACCTCGCTGGAGAGACAATTTTTAATATATCTTTGGACTCATTTGCACTAATTCTACTGCTTATTTTAGCCTGAGGGGGTTACGGTAACTGGGTGAAGGATTTTCATGAGCTCCAGAGGCCTCCTGAAGTGCTGCCAGGAGGAGGAAAGTAGATGTTGGGGAAACAAGATGCACAAAAAATGGGTAAAAACACAAGTTAACCAACAAAAGTAAGTCGTAGACAAAAAAGCTGAAACGGTAGCGTTAGTGGCGCAGGTGCCATCATCAAACTGCCAGAATCGCGTCTTGGCTTGGCAGGTTTTCAAAACCGAACTGTGCTGCTGTGTCCTCTCGGGGGCGCGGGCACCGGGCGGCATTTTATCTGTTGCGTCGGGGCGCTGATGCAGCCTTGCCGCGGCTGGAACTACTAAATTTTAAGATAACGACTTTCTGAGCCGTACTGGTCACAACGACGTTCTACACCCATTGCTAAGAAATGGTATTTGTCCGAATACGAAGGAAGGGGGTGACCGCGGGGCGTGTCACCTGCGGCTCGGCCGAGCTCAGCCCCCGCGACTGGGGCGGAGGGAGGGAGAGCCNGGCGCCCGCCCGGGGACGGGAGGGCAGGATCTGGGGAGGAGGCGGCGGGAGGGTCGTCTTCGCGCCCCTCGGTGTCTGTCCCCCGCCATTTCGCGCGCAAGGAGGTCGTGCTGCCGCCGGCTGGTCCCCCGGGTCTGCACCGGCCAGGGCGCGGGCTGCCGGTGGTCGTCCTTGAGAACTCCCAGGTTCTGCCCACGCCCTCCGCCGAGGGGCTCTGGTGGCCTGGCACGGTGCTGCCAGAACCTCTCATCTTTGCTGGCCCGTGTCGCCACACTCGGCCTCTCTTCAGGGTCCCGAGGGCTTAGCTCGCTGAGTGTCCCTGGCTTATGTCAAGGTCACCAGCGATACGGCGGCGGGCCTCAGGGCTGACCGTCCTGCTGGCGCGGCGATTCTCCTCTCGTCGTGGCTCTTGTCGTGTCGCGTGACAAGCGCGAGGTGTTAAAATGGGGAAGGGTAGCACAACCTGCGCGGTGTCTGTGCTGGGCATCGCGGCCGTGACGCCCCGTGTGGTTTCCCGGTACCCCCTGTAGGGCCAGGGAAGCACATGTCCATGTAAATACTGGAGAGATCCAGTCCTGGGAATCCGGTGGCACTGCAGGTTTTTATTTCCCAGTACAAGGACCTTGTGGACACTTCGACGACATCTTTGCTTCTATTTTTAATCCATAAAGATTAGGTGAAGCTTTGAACGTCATTAAGACTACTGACTTTTCATTGCTGTCCCTTCTTTTCTCTCACCTTCATGCTTGGGAGGATGCATGAGTCTTTGCAGTGGCCTGGGGGCTCGGTTTGAGAAGCAACAGCTTCACACTGCAGAGCCCTGTATGTGTGATCTTTGTGTGAATTTATCTTTGCAGTGAAGCTGTAAAGTATGCTTGCTTTGAGCTCCTGAGAAATGGAAATTTGATTTCCTTGGCTAAGGTATCACTGCAGGTACTTAAATCAGCTGCTCGTAGCAGCAGTGGTTTCAGTCTATTTCACTGGCAAAGCCCAGGTTTTACTGAATAAGACTACTTCCTTCTGTTTGTGTTTTTTTTTTTTTCCTCTCTTTCAGAAGCAGCGCTAAGTTGGTAGCACCGTTGGGGTGCTTGGTGTCTAGGCAAAAGCACACTCTTCCTGACTTGCCATATGACTATGCTGCTCTGGAACCTCATATTAATGCAGAGATCATGCAGCTGCACCACAGCAAGCATCACGCCACCTACGTGAACAACCTGAATGTTGCTGAGGAGAAATACAAAGAGGCACTGGCAAAAGGTTTGTATATCCAGTCAATAGATGAGATGGAAGTTTATTGGCATAGATGATACAGGAGAACAAAAAAAGAAAAAAAAATAGAGGGAAGTATTTTCTTTTAAAAGTTTTGGATTATGCATTGCAGTATTGTTAGGAGAAAATCTTTCATTGTAGCTTCAGTGATACTGATAATTGGAAATCAAATGTAAGTAAAAAGCATGAATTTTGTTCTTTGTAGTGCTGTAAAACTAGAGCAAGATTTATGCATCATTGTGGGTTTAGTCCATATTACATTAGTAACTTGAACCAAACAAAGACTGAGTCAGTAGGAAATTGCAGTCATTTCGCTGAACAAGTACTTTGCAATAAATGGTTAGTAGCAAAGTTTGATAAAGTGAAATTTGTGTGCCTTGATAGTTTTCACATCAGATCCGTTGCTTAGTCTTGGTAAATAATCTCAGTTGCCTACAAGTGGAGGTAAGACAAATGTGCAGTTAATGTATACAACATGCAGTGGAGCCACCTGATTTTGGGTGTCAGTTATGTCACTGGGTCAGATTAAGGGGTCATGTAGGTCACAGGCCCATGTGAGACACTAAATTCGGCAGCAAGCCATCATGGAACTTTTGGTTACAATCTCAAAACTTGAGATATGCTTCCTTCTGTGAAACTTGGCGGTTGTAGCAGAGCTGCACTCAAACACAAGATGCACTTTTTTCTAAACTTTGACTATTTCAGTTGAACCAATGAAAGTGTGTGAAATAATGTGTACATCTTATTAAGAAGGTGAAATATTTTCTGGGTTTTTTTTGCTGTTGTGTTGATCTTCTTAAAAGGTATCAATTTATGTTGAATAAATGATTACTGTAAAGACTCAGTTCTCTGCTTGCCAGGTAGCTTCACAGTGGAATTTATCGGCTTTGGTGAAAGTGAGAATTGCCAATATCTGAGTAAACCTGAACCATGTATTCCTTGTTAATTAATTGCTGTTAATTTGAATAGAGAATGGGGATTTTCAAGTACCTAAGCAAGCCTAAAAAGAACTTGTACAGTCTGAATTAATGAACTCATGAGATTTGATTAAGAATCAGGTGATCAAGACTGACTGCTGCCTTGCCCTGCCAGTGGCAGATGCAGGAATGGTGTATTCTGGAGATGTAATTAGTGCAAACACAACTGGGGAGGGAACCTGAACTGTAAGAAGGCAGTGTGTCTGCTGCTGCTGTTACTGATGCTGTGTAATAACCAAGGCTTCAGCCACTAGTGGAGGCTGAATTTCTCGTTATCAGAAGCATTTACAGTGTTCTGGATCCTTTGAGTTATTTTTCATCATAGCTTTTGATAGCATCTCATGACTTGCTGTTGAAATGTTTCACCTAGAGGTAGATATTAATTTTTCCTTAAGCATTCTGCAGAGATTATTTTCCTAATGGCTTACATACTAGTTGTGGTCGTGCACACCACAATAGACAAATAGTTATTTGGGATATTCGTGATTGTGCGGTGTGTTTGTTTCCTAATTGGTACCCCGGAATACTGTGTGCAGTATTTCGACTCTAATTAGAAAGAGTTCTAAGACCAGGACAAAGTCTGAGCTGCCACCTCATTCTATCAATATTGTCATTTTTTCATACTTAAAACTGAGTCAAAAATCTTTCTGGGCTGTGTATCAGTGTTGGGTTATATAACATCAGATCATTATCTGTTTTCCAGACAGCAGAACCTTGTCAGTGTCTCGTGTTCAGCAATAGAAAGTAAAATATTCTCTTCAGATTGTCTTTAATGTATTTTTCACCTACTTGTATCTGCATAGAAAATTCAAATAAAAGCTATCCTGTTGGCTTATGTTGTCAGTTCATTGGAAAATGAGTGTGCACTTCTGTGACAGTGCAGGACATTGTTTCAGCATAAACTGGTCCTGGCTAGTGGCCCATCAAAATGTGTCAAAATTTGCTAATTGAAGGATATTAACTTGAAACTTACTTTCAGTGAAAACTTGTTCCTCCCATAGCCACGATGTGACCTGTCCTGTTTCTTAAAAGGAAACGAATGACTTAGACTGAGAAACTAATCTGACTACTCTCTTGAGCACCCCTAGGCTTCTTGTCTTGGTTTACTGAATTGTCCATGGATTCTATACCAATAAATTCTAATATACTTTTGCTGGAACTTAAGGGCAAGTTACCCCTTTTCAGTTGTTTGGTTTTTTCTTTCCTTAATGCAGAGTTTAGCAGCACAAATACTGTTTTATTAAGGACAATGGTAAATGCCATCTCTGCTTCCTAGTGGTCCTGAGGAGTCCTTTGTAAAGGATGGTGGAATAAAGAGTGATGAATACATTAAAGACATTCTAAGTTATTTTTTGATTTCTGGCTTGCTATGTGTCGAATCCTGAGTTAAAACCTTAGTAACAGATGTGCTGATGCTTTGAGTTGTGCTACTGCTTTGAGGCTTGTCTTCATGTCTGTGTTGTTGAGGTGACTCGGAAAATTTCTACCACTCAACCCTGAGAGTGGAGGATACAGATGCCCCCACTGATTCCTTACTAAAGACTGTATCGGAGTGGTGGGAAAAGCTTTAAAAACCTTTGAAATGTTTCAGTGCTTTTAAAAGCCAAAAAGAAAAGAAAACACTTGTATCAAAGTGGTACAACACTGTTCAGAAACACAAAGCACCAGTGAATTCTTGAACGAATACAACATTTTGTGAAGGGAGAGGAAGTACAGAGCTGTTCCATCTTGTTTTCAGATGTAGGATTCTGTCATGTGAAGTAAAATGATTTGGGTCACTTTTCTGCAAGTACGTCCCTCCAAAAGAAACCCAAATGAAACAAAAGATAGGAAGGAGAAGAACATTTTGTTTGTGTGTGTGCTTACTGTATTCATTGACTTTTCTCAAGCACAAGCTGTTTGCCCTGTAAATAGTTTTAAGAAGTTTAAAAATTCATAGTTTGAAAATCACTGAGCTTAAGGGTGAGTAATATTCTTGCCTTGTAGTGATGATACTGAAGAATTTACAAGTGCTGGGTCCTCAAAGAATTCTGGCTGTGCTCATTGCTTTATTCTGCTGTAGAGTGACAGTAGATCTTATGTATGCAGGAGTGGCTGCCCGATAGTTGCAATATTGCAGATCACTTATTACAGCATAAGAAAAGGTCAAAGATAATAAATTTTCTAAATAGTTTGTCTGTGACTGAAATACGGATAGCAGTACAAACCTTAGGTTTTCCATTGATAAGGTGTATGCTTGTAGAAAGATTTTGGAGATCAGTGGTGGCCTGGTAGAAACTTACTGCTTATTGTGGTGATGATGTTTTTATTTATGTATTCTTATGTTCTGCATCATTAGGTGATGTTACAACACAAGTGTCACTACAGCCTGCACTGAAGTTCAATGGTGGGGGTCATATCAATCACACTATTTTCTGGACAAACCTTTCTCCTAATGGAGGAGGGGAGCCTAAAGGTTAGTGTGTGTTACACTGGTTTATTGCATCAGTTTTAATTAACAGGTAGTTAATTAACCATCTTTTCTGTCTTTGAAAAAGTTTAAAGGATCTTTATTTTTTCAGAGTTAATTCACCTTTCTATGTGTCAGTTTCCAAAATTCTGAGTTATATGGGGGGGTTGGATGTAAGCCAAGAGTATAAAAAGCTAGTCCTGTACAAAGTATTTTTAATTTCTAGAGCTGATTATTTATACACTGCAAAATGCCTGGCTATTGCTGTATATATCATTTCCACTTTCATAAGAAAAAATAGTTGTACAAAGCTGTGCTAATTAAATTGCCGTATGTATTCGGTTCACAGAAAGGGAAGAAATGTGCTGCAGACCCACCCAGCCTAGTGGCTGCAGTTTTGCTCCAGTATGGATAGGGATAGTTTAGCTGTTAAAGCCTAACGGAAGGAATCCCCTTGGGGAGGATAGAGTTCTGATTACCTACAAGTGACCTGCAATTAAAGGTAAAGGCCCTGTAGTACAGATCTCACAAAAGCTGTTTTGATAAACTTGAGAGGTTTTGATTGAGGTTTATATGCCTGTGATCTTTTTGTGCTTTTTTTTCTGTTAAAGGAGAACTGATGGAAGCTATCAAGCGTGACTTTGGTTCCTTTGCAAACTTCAAGGAGAAGCTGACAGCTGTATCAGTTGGTGTTCAAGGATCAGGCTGGGGGTGGCTTGGCTATAACAAGGAGCAGGGGCGCCTACAGATAGCAGCTTGTGCAAATCAAGACCCTTTGCAAGGAACAACAGGTCAGGTTTCTTTCCTTCCCTTCTGCTTCTGTCGATTTAATAGTGTATGGGTGTATGAGATCTGAAAAGTGGTTTGTGGACAATACTGAGAAGAAATTGATGGATTAATAGATCTGGAAAACCAAATGTCTCTTCTAGCAGAAGTGAAAACACAGTTTTTATAGCAGCATTTGTAAAGCTGGACTTAAAAACCGTGAAGAGCAGTAAGATTAAGTGTCTTTCCTAGTCCAAGGGAAAATAGATGGGCCATTTTGTGAAACTGCTTTTTTCTTGGCCAGTATTTTATCTTTGGGTTCCTTGGATTTTTGAGTAACTGGAGTAACTTGCACATACCAAGCAAGATTAAATTAAGCCTCTTGCCTTCAGATTTTTTTTTCTTCGGCAGAGGAGCTATTCACAGCACTGGCAGTGGAGGCCAGAAAACAGGAGGGGGAAGATGAGCATCATAACTCCTGTTCCTATGGCTGGGTTTAAAATGGAGCCTTATAATTTGCTTCCTTTATATTGACAAAGAATAATGAGTGTCAACCAAATTAGTCTAGGATGTGGTTAAATGTTACAGCCGGACAAGCAGCACAGTACTGGCAATGATCTCTTTCCAAGATATTCCTACTTGCTTAGAGAGACATGGAAGTGGTAATGGCAGGCTGGACACACTTTACATAGAGAAGAGGTCATGGCCAGTGAGACTCTTCCTGCAATATCAGTTTGCCCAAATGATTTTGCAGATCCTTTAAAACACGTTCTGCAGAATTCATAGAGAATGGCAAGGAATTTCATGTATTTTCAGCAGTGTGTATTGCCTATCAGTAGGGGGAAAATAAATTACAGCTTTAATGTAGGGACATAGAGCATAATGGGAGTAAATTTCACCTTCCCTTCTGTGAAAATTTACCATTAAAAATTCAGTGACAAGGGTGTTTTAGCACAAAAGCAAGGAGGTAATTAGGGACGTAATGAATGGCCTGTAATTAATGTATTGGAAGGAAGCTAGCTTAGGAAGAAAACTTTATAATGTATTTTTTCTTGAAAGTGCTTCCATAACTGTGCAAAAGATATAAACCTTTCATAAACTACTTAATCTGGTTTCGGTTATGTCTTCAAGGCAGTTCCAGAGTATTTATAGATGTTTTTACCAAAAACTCAAATCTGTGAGTTTGTGCCGAGTGTGTGTTTGTGTTTGAGCACAGTTTTTGTTAAATATTGCAAAAAGGACCCTTTGTCTTCCTGCAGATTAAGACTCAGAAACTGGGTACAACTTGGAGATGCAGTATAAAACTTTACATGTAAAGTGTGTTTTCACTCATTTATGAAATTTATCCTCTTTTTTCACAGGTCTCATTCCTTTGCTAGGCATTGACGTATGGGAACATGCTTATTATCTTCAGTATAAAAATGTTCGACCTGATTATTTGAAAGCCATCTGGAATGTGATCAACTGGGAGAATGTATCTTCAAGATATGCAACTTGCAAAAAGTAGTGGAATTCTTGCACAGACTACTAAAATGTCACCAGTTCTACTCTGATACCACTCTTGTAGTAGTGCCTGTGGCTTACAAATGAAATGAATTGTTCTACTGCAGAAAGCACTTCACTCATCCAACAAAAGCATTTCATAATCAAGCAAAGTGTCTGCTTGTTTAATTCTGTGAGAGGTATTTACTTAGAGTTTTGAAGCTTTAAGCTGTTGTGCAACAAAGGGAGACACTTTAATCTGTTCATTGCATATAGAAACATAGGTCACCTTGCTGAAGCTTAATAACGTAATGGATTTCCTTGTTGCACTAAAATACCCAAGTGGAAATACGTGCTACTGTTGCTATAAACAAATAAAACTCAAGAATCTTCTATAACTGTCTACGTAGAGATTCATTTTTAGTAATAGCTGATCTAGTTACTTGATTTTAAAACAACTGGAAGAGAAAAATGCCTGTTGTATTACAGGCTGCAGAGCTTTCATAAAGGTTGAAAGGGAAAATGAAAGGGGAAGTAGGTTGTTGCTGTGCCTGTCTGAATTGACTGTCTTCAGTCATCCCTACCCCTTCCTGCATCTCTTAAGCGAGATCTTCGTGTATCACATTGATGCAGGAGTGTTGGAAGTACTACCTTGGCAAGAGATTACAGTACTGACTCAGGCAAATCGTTCACATAGGGCCTCACTGACAGCATGTGACACTCATTTCATGCTAACTGTTCAGGTATGTCTTAGAACATCCTTTGATGATAAATACAGCAGTTCCATGGAGGAATCAAGTATGAGTTGTCTCTGCACAGCCATGTTCCTGAAGCAGTAGTAACAAATTAATGCTTGAAGCAGGGACAAAGTAACCTGTGTTGTGTAACAGAGCATGTCCAAGGTCTTGAAAAAGAAATGGTTGGCATGTCACACTTCCCACGGTGTCTGCTTAAAGGTGAAGGAAGCTGGAGGTTTTTTCTGTTCCTTATATGGTGAAGTTCCACATAGCAGAGACTGAAAAACAAACTGGTGGAGGGCTCCTCATAATGAGTGACTGCTGAGGCAGGACTTTGCCTGGAGAGTGCCATAGTGTGTATGCCAGACATCCTGGTACTGCACACTCCAGGGGAACAGGAGATAAGGATGCCTGTCGACTGACGTTCTGGAAAGGAGTGCTTGAGCTATGGAGGAAGCCTGAGTTAGCTCCTGGTGGTGAGGCCTTAAACCATGAAGAGCTCCTCAAGCACAGCCAGCACTTGCTGAAGCTCTAAAGGCAGTAGCGTGAGACCCAGCATGTGTGGGTAAAGGCTCAGTTTCTGCTGTGCACCAGGTTAAGAAAAAGTTCCGCTTGTCTCCTGCTGTCAGTCAGCTGGTGAGTCAGTCCTGCTACCTCATGTCCTAAGTCAGTGTGGAAAGTTCTCAGCTGTAATACGAATGGGAATGTCTGTGGAATAGGAAGATGAGAACTTACTGACTGTTGAAGGCAAATAGGGACAGTGAAGCACTGAAAATTATTTAATGCTTGTTCTGGTGGACAGCTGTAAAGGACAAAGGTTTCTTAAGTGGTTCATTTGAAGTAAGGGCTTGGTTAAACTATCTTAATTCTATACTGCTGTGAAATCTGGAAAAAGTGGTTCTTGTGGCATGATGAGCTGGAGTATGTTGAGCTGGAGTATGATGAGCCTGTAATTTAGCAAGTCTGCTAGCAAAGATGTTGACTGGGCAGTGAAAGTGCATAAACCTCTTACTAATCTGTGTTAGGCAGTAAACTTGGAATTGCTGCTGAGAGCTAGCACTTTGTGTTAGGGTGGTTGTTGTGGAGGTGGGCAGGTCTGTCTCTCCTTACATGAATTGATAAACAGGAAGGGAAACCCCTTAGAGGTGATCTCAAATGCCCTGCCTGGACAAGTCTGAGAGTCATTACTTAAACATGAAATTCTAACAGTTGGTTCTACCTAGTGCTTCATAACTGTAGTGGTAAAAATAGCTGTGTGCATAAAGTCATCCCCAACCTGAACTGTGCAGAGAGTATCATCAATGAGCACGGAATTATTTGTAGACTTGATCTGCATGACAGGAGCAATGAGTTCGCAAATTTCAGTGCTGAATTGGTTTTTGACCTGGACCAAACAGAAGAGTTGCAAAATTGCATCCTGACAGTCCCCAGGGCATAGCCATGTTGCTGATGAAGATGCTGTGTTTGTAGAGACACAGTTAATTTGTGTGTAGGCCACAATATGTTCAAATAAAAACTTGGAATAATTTTCAAAAGGGGAACAAAATGCAGTACGTAATCCAAAACATGGGAAATGACAGTGTGTCATGTGCTGAAAAAACAGGGTGTATCAGGGTGATTGCATAATAAATACTTGTAGGTGGCAAAGCTGCTGCACACAGAGACTTTGGTTTTCACATTACAGATTTTGGTGGCTGAAGTGTTTTTCAGAAACATGCAGTTGGGTCCAAAAGGGCAGTACAGTGCTGGGAAATGCAAGTTGCACGTTTGTGGCTTTTTGCTGACCCATAAAAAGACATCTGAAGGCTAATATGAATCACAAAGTGTGCATATCTTGTTCTGTACCAGAACAGATTAAAGTAATTCAGGGCCAGCCAAACCGAGCTCTTGCAGCCTTTCTGCCACCTCCCGTGGCAGGCCATGGGGATGATGCCATGGCTAGCCCCAGTGGGCCCTCAGGATGACACCTTCCTCCTGCTGGGAAACAGGAGGAGTCTGTGGGTGTCTTTATTGAGCATGCAGAGATGGAAATAGATTGAAGATGCTTTTTCCCTCCAGCTTCTAATTTCTACCTCACAATTTTTTATTTTACCTTTATCTATAGCATGTATTAAACCCCCCCCAAAGTAGTAAATCCCTAAACTGTCTCCAGAAAATACTGACAGTTGACTCAGCTTGTGGGTTGTATGCTCTCCTAGACATTAAAGCATTTTTATTTACTGAAGACTTACTTGTCTTCTTATTTTGCATTCAAGAATTTAGTTCTCTCTAGTGTGGCAAAGTAGGTTTAAAATGCCGCTATTAGCACATTCTGCTAATATTTTACATGCCTGTTGCATTGACCTTGCAGAAGTTAATCATTACACTACTATAAACTGAAAGAGCTGTGTTTGCAGTCATGTCTAATACTGAGGAGATAAAAGTACTGGTAACTTGGTAGGCTTAACCTGCCTTTTTCTTCTGCTTAATAATTAAGAGTAATGCTCTCAGATTTCATCATAGCTGCTATTACTCTTGTTACTTCAAAAAGCAGGGGGCTCTGTGTGAGTCTGCAGAGCCGAAGCAGCTCCTGTCCCAGAGACCCAGAGCTGTGCCTTCCCCGCTAGGTGGGAGTGTCTGTCTGTCTTACTCTCTCTCTTACTCTCTTCGGGCTTTCAAGTTGCATTTCCAATAGTCAGGCTAAGCTGGGTGTTCTCACTGCTCAGGAGGGGATCTCTTCCGGTTTCCACTTTCTAAATAATCAAAGTGACCCTCATCAGTGAACACTACGTGGGGAGGAGACAGTGCTGCTGTGGAGAAGGCAGTTTATGGTAATACATACAGTCAAGTACAGAATTTACTGTAACTAGAGCCAGGCAGGCAGAAGCTAGAGCAGGGTAGTCCTAACTACAATGAAGATGCTCCTAGAGTTCCCATCTGCCTCATCAGGCTCTTAGTGTGTGTAGGGACACACTATACATGACATCCTGAATGGTCTTTCAAGTCCAGAGACCACAGATTTAACTGCAGGGGATGAAGTCTGCCACCCTGTTGTAATTAAGCCAAGTCTGCAGGGCATACACAACCTGAGGAACAGAGCTTTGCAGTTACAACTGTGCTGCAGCATTATTTCACGGGATCTTCTCACCTAAAGAGATGGTTAGACCTACTAGCACAAATTGGTAGACCTGCTGCTGGACCTGCTGGAGCTGGTGGTGGACCCACACAGCCTTGTGACACCACTGAAGCAGCTGACACGTGTCCCACAGCAGTTTTAAAGCATGTCTGGATTGATGGGAAATCCCTGGAGCTCAGAGAACTCCCTGCAGCACAGCACTTGGGAAGTCTTGACATTAGGGCTATGTGAAGTGACTGGCTATCCCCATAGTTGTGGGCTCCTGTTGCATATAAATTTGAAGAAGAAATGACAGTTTTCTGAAAATACTAATTTCTGTGGAACTCTGGGGAAACTTGCAAAAGTTGCTGCATATTGCACTTGGTGTTCGCCGACAGGTTGGGGGCTTTCAGAATCTGACTTCCTCTGAGGGAGTTTTGTTCCTGTAGGAAAGGTAAAAACTTTGAAAAGTCCAGGTCTGTCTTCAGTTAGACTACATTTCCTTAGTCCTTTCTTGTTTTCATCCCCTTCTTTCTGGGGGGGAACCAAGTCCATGCTTCCCTGGCTTCTCCCTACCTCTCCAGAGGTCCCTTATTGAGCTCCACTTCCTTTGGAGTGGACTCTGTTTCTTGCAGCTGTGTTCCTTCTCTCCAGCTGCTCCATAGTGCCTGCACCTTAAGGGCTTGTCCTTTATGCTACTGGCACTAGGACTGTAGCTCTAAAAGGTCAGATCTAGAAGCAAATAGCTTGGTAATTCAGCTAGTTTTGTCCATAACCTTTGCAATATTCACAGTATCAGAAGATTACTGCACAGGAATTTCAGTTTTGCCTTGTTTTTATAAGAGAAGGTTAGAAGTTTTTATTCAGTTACTACAAGAAATATCACTGACGCATCAGAGGTCTGCAAATCAGAAGGCAAGAGAAAAGAACATCTGTTCATTTAAGTATCATGATTTGAAGGTAATCTCACAATTCTGAGAAGGACTAATTTGTACTATTTCAATATTTGAACTTGACAGGAAATGGTGATGTCGCAACCCTTGTTTTGCCTCTAGAAATTCAGACCTGAGGTAGCTAAAAGCAAGGGCTTCCAGTTTTCAGGAATTTTGAACTTGGCTGTGGTCAAAACTGGATAGAATTGACAACTTGTAGTGTTTCCAGGAATCCAGAAGCTCCCCAGGCCCTACAGCTGTCAGGGAAATCTGGTGTCTTGTCTGTTAAGGCAGCTGTTGTGGGCTTCAAGCCTGAGGCTTCTCCAAAGGTCATTTGGAGCAGTTTGCATAGAGCCGTTTCAAACAAAACATTTTGGGCTCATGAAGGTATTGTTTGAGAAAGCTCTCTGTCTCTCTATGAATCTGTCTTCTGACTAAATGCTTCACTGGGAAATTTCTAGCCTCTCTTACCCCTCTAGCAGAATTGTGTTAAGAGGCTGGAGGAAGGTGGGGAAATGCAGTCTTTCAAAGGATGCATCATCAAGCTGTCTTTGATTTCTTCCTCCCATAAAAGATGCACACAAGCCTGGCCAGCCTGCTAGAAGAGCTTGACTGTTGGGTCCCTCAAGTCTTTGAGTTTATTTCCTAAGTCATTGAGAGGAACTTGTGTCAGAAGGACTTTAACGGTTTCTTCCATCTGGGCTCCCCCACCTCTCCCTGAGTTTAATTGCATTAAGTTGTACTGGTATTTACAAGGAAATGTATTCATTAATTTCTGCTTATTTATTTTTCTTATGAAAGAATAAGGGTCACAAAACTAAAACTCTCACCTGTTTCTTTGGGGATGAAGGGATATTATTTATAAAACCTTAAGTGTAGGGCTTGGTGCTCGTTTGCATAACTAAATAAAATTGGAACAATCAACTGGAATTAGCCTGTCTGGGTTTCAAAAGCTCCAGTGGGAGTTTTCATTTGCCTTCATGAGATCCTGGTCAGTTAAAAGCAGCTCAGAGCCAGAATTGCTGCTTTTCTGTATTATCTAGCTGGGAATTAGAGTTGTTCCTGGATTTTGTTTATCTAGAATGTAAGTTATAGTGTTGGTTGTTGTCCATCTGCTGATATTCCTTGCTGTCCTAAATGCATTCCCTCTGTTATAGGTTAGTAGCCA
>VZTN01014221.1:747-23509 GCA_013400515.1 Erpornis zantholeuca | reverse complement strand
AGAAAAACAGGTTTCAGAAATAAAGCAAAGATTTTAGGCTCAGCTGCAACTGCAAAAGCCAGAAGGTAGAAGAAGATACAATTATTTAGACAGCAAGGACAATAAACACGGGTTAGTGTTTCTAGGTTTGGCTCAGAGAAGTCTTGAAGATGCAGAAAATGTGCTTAGCCAGGATACTGAAGTTTTAAGCTTAATAATGGAATATTGTGCACTGTTATTACAAGGCATACAAGCGAGTATTGTCTGTAACAGGTGTACATGTGCATTTTAGTGACTGGTTAGAACAGTTGTCTGTAAACTTTACAAGCATGATATTGGCTAAAAAACTTTTCAGAATGTTCTGTAACCAAGAGATTTTGGGTTGTCAGCGCAGGTGTGAGCCATGTACCATCTCTTGTGTACATGAGGCTGATGCCTGAATGAAATAATGGAACCTCTCCTTGGAGCCCCGTCCTGTATGCAAGGTGACACCAACATCAAGGGACTCCTATATTAAGAGGTCTGTTGTATTTTTATGTCAAGTCCATCATCATGTTTTCATGTCACAGATGCAAAACTGTTTCATTCTCCTCTGGCATGATAATGCTTCCCTGCTCACTTGCTGTCATCCAGCAAGTGGATCCCCTGATTCCAGCTGCAAGGTGTTGCATCATACAAGCATAGTCCTAACAAAGAAAAAATGTCCTTAGCTTAGGTGAGGTCTGTAGGAGTATCTGTAGTGTATTGAGGATCTACTAAGTTGCTTCTCTACTAAGTGCTCTCTTCCACCTCCACCTTTGCACAGCTCAGTGGCAGCTTGCCCTTCTAATCCACTCCTAGTTCTTGCTCAAGGCTGTAATACTTTTTAGCTTCAGCCTTCCTCAGATTCCTCTTTTGGTATTTGCTCCATGGGTAATCTCACTTGAATTTTATCTCCAAGTGGGTGAGAGATGACCTTCTTTTGAAAGCTTTACCGATTTTGAAAATAAGGAAAATTTACTGTATGAATTGGAAAAAAAGCTGCTTGCTGTTATATGGCTGTATTCTAGAGCTGAACCAATGAACTGACAAAAGCACAGAAGTTTCAAATACTTTTCCTTACCTCGTTCTCTCTCTCTAACCTAAGCACTCCCTGAAATCTTTGAATTCTTATGTCCTCTTAAAAAATGTGGATTTACAACTCAAGGAAATGATTATCACAAGATGTGATTTTTTTCAGAATTTTCTTTATAAGCAAAAATATTTTTATAAATATTTTTTAAAATATTACTGCTTAANTTTTAAAATATTACTGCTTAATATTTGATTTACAGAAATCTTTAGCAAAATTGCAACTATGATGCCATGATTTGTTAAGATGAAACAAATTCAATTATATTTATAGATTAATTCATTAGATGATTCAGCTGTTTAAATTTGAAAGTACAGGATAGCAAATTAAGGTCATGAAAGCAAAACTAAATCTTTCATTTCAATAGAGGATTGTGCTTTAACTCGGGTGAAAAGAAAAAATCCATTTTTAAAGAAAAATTGCAGCATACTCAAAAGTTCTGGTTTCATTCTAAGAATATTGGGCAGAGGAGGTATAACCTGCTCATCAGCTCTATTAGAGTTCCAAATGGCAAGGCCCTTTTCAAGCTTATAATGCTATCATTAATTAACTAAATATTTTACATTGGCTTTGCCTTTGGCATCTAAATATGAGTTTTCATAGCTCTTTATTCTCTTCAGTGTCATCTGACCTGAGCTTTCACTACCCATGAGAAAAGACTGAGGAGTTTTGTTTAGCCCTCGTTTCAGCAAAGCCCATTAAAAGATAAAGCTTGAGCTTGTTTTATTATGAATTTTCTCTTGCTTTCCCCTGTGCTAAATGTAATAAACCTGAAAACAGGTGCATTGGCTCAGATGGCATATTTTCTGCTTGCTCTCAGACAGTTCTTAGCAAAGATGCATACCATAATGATACACTATCTCCTATCCAACAGTGTGGTTTGAGTTTTCTAATATACTGATAAAATTGCCAGCAGGTAGAATTCTAGCTCTTCAGAGCAAACAACATTTTACTTCCCCATGCAAAGACAATTTCGTAGCTTTGCCCATGAGTAAGACTAAAGTGAAGGATGCAATATGAAGTTGGCATAAATCCACCAGAGCCTCTGTACTTACTCTACTGTGCTATGAACATCTCACCCACCACTAACAGAGACAGAAAAACTGCTGGGTAAATGACATTCTGTGTTTGCAATGGCCATTCTTTGAAATTTTCAGCTTAAGAAGTATGCAGGTACAGCAATTCTGTCATCCATCCACGCTTGTTTCCTCAGTCTAGAAAAACAAGAACAAGGGTTAAGGAATCATAAAATTTCTGTTAACTCATGCCATTACATAGCTTCCAGTGTTAAAACCTTAGCAGTCCATGGGACAGGTTGAAATAGGGTTTATTTCTGCTAAAAATGACAGGTTTAAATTTTTCTTAATTAATAAAAATACAAGTGTCTTGTTTTCTGGTAATTAAATAATTTGATACATTGAGACATTGCCTATAAAGAGTATCCTACAATAATTATGTCATTACAGTATAGGTGATATCACTGTAATAGGACTTAGTGTGGTATAGCTTATGCATTTGTGTTAAGGGCAGCTGATATTTTACATTTAAATTAATACAGAAAAACAAAAATGGAAAACGGAAAAATATAACAAAATAATAACGATAACAAGAAGAAATTCTGAGCATCTACCATCTCTACTTTTAATGGAGACAAATGTGTTTTTGAAATAAAGAAAGAATGTAATTTTTATGATCTTGTGGTCTTTCACTGGCAAAGAAGTATTTCCAAAAATTAGTTTGTCAGTGAGGTAGAGACCATGTTCTGTCAGGGTGAAGTGGGATTCTACAAGTATAGGGAAGTATAGAACACAGAAGTAGAGGCAACTCAATTAGAATGGAAAAGATTGTTTAACTCTGTAGATAATGCTCAGCTGCCTCTGGAGTACTGGCTGGTTAGAGCCTCTGTATATTTTTTTTTCAGAAGTTCAGTGAGTTTTGGGACAGTATTTAGGAATCATTTGACATCCAGGAAAGACATGCTAGTTGGAAAACCCTAGGAAATTCAAAGGGATTAATAAATTTAAATGCAGGTTGGAGGCTTACATGATTAGCCTTTTAGTATTTACCTTGTAGAATAAACTTTTAATAATAGGCTTTTATTTTGTCTAACAGAGAATCACATAATGAGAACCAAATGGAGGAAAAAGTTTTCACACCAAAAATGTGAACAACTCTTCATAGAGACTGTAAGCAACTCTGGACAGCAGTGATTAAAGGCAATTAATATTTTTGATGTGTTTCCCGCTCAATTTGAAAGCAACAGGCTTTCTCCACATTGTGCTTTATCTTACAGTAGTTTTTTATTTTCCTTTTGGACTTCAAAATTTCAGTGTCAATGACAAAAAACATTCCCCTTCTTCCCCTTTTAAGGTTGATAAAGCAGTGATGTTACCATAAAAAAATCTTTATTCTAAAATAATCTATGAAAACTTGTGAATTTTGCCATTAAAAAGAAAGAAAAACATCACAATGCATTTCTATACTGCATGTGCTGGTTACATAAGAGCCAAAAACTCTCCAACTCTGAAATACTCTGAAACTGTGATGACTGGGAAAATGCTTAAATTTAAACCAAATGGATTGATTTGGTAGGAAGTGAATCACACAGACTTGGATGTCCCTCTGCTACCCTTCAACATTGTTTGATTATTTTGCTAATTCTAGAATGCTGCATTCATTCTCAGCAGATGACTATTGAGCATCAATACAGATTTGTTTTCCTACCTGCTGGGCACTTGTTTTCCCAGCCTACTACTTTTCAGAACTGTAAACACCTTTTGCTCCTTATCTGTTTTCAGCTACTATTGCTGAAAGAAGCTATAAAGAAGCTATAAATGAGAGTTTTCCAGCAGTGTCCATTACGGAGGATTAAATTTATAGAGGAAGATCCACTGTAACTTGTCATCACCACCCCTTTTGCCTTTTTCAGCATCCAGCTGTAGCCAAGCAAGCTCAGCTCTTCCTGGCATGCTGAGGTTTGCTGAGGCAGACCCTGATGAAGGTGCAGACCTCCTGCTCCAAGTCCATGCGGAACATTTTTCCGCACCTTTTTCAGAGCCCTCTTGTGAAGGGAGAGCACTGGCCTCCCCCAAGGCTGAGGGAAAACATCCTTGGACACAAGGCACACTCACAGATGGGCATGCAGTAAAGTCTCCTCTCTTCATCACCTGGGATAGTTTCCTTGGCCTTTATCTGAACAGGCCTACCTCTCTGTCAGAAATGACAGCTGAAAGAACTCCTGGCCACAGAAGGACAGCCTCCTCTTCCTCTAATACTTCTTTTTTTTTTCTGCCTCCCATTGCCTTTGCTTTTGCTCTTTTCCTTCCCCCTCAGTCTGAAAACCCATGAAATGATAACAAATGTGATAACAACTTTTTTTTTAAGTATAAGTATTCTTATTTCCTTGGTGAACACAATACATATCACTTTGGGTCAGGATTTTCAATGTCTTATTTATTTCAGATGGAGAAAAGTTGAATGTTTCTCATCTCACGTCTTTTTTTCCTGTCCTCCCTTCTGCCTTGACAACCTGTGGGAGAGAAATCTATATGCCAAGTTGATGTCTACATAAGGCCAGAAGGGACATTTCATGTAGGAAAAATTAGACCATTCATCTTCCAACTAGGTACCTTTCTCTAGAAGGAAAAGACTGCATAGTGGTCTTTCAGTATTGTAGATGATTAAAATCTAAAGACGTCCTAATCATCATAACACATGCACATTGTCGGATGCTTGGGATAGTTAATAAATAATTTAGTGCTGTTGCTGAATTTTTGATGTCTCCTAAAGAGAGTGAAAGTCAGCTTTACCTCATAACCCAAATCTATTTAAATTAGATATTACTATTTCACATTCCTTATTTGTCTTTGTTACTATGTGTTATACAGTTGCAAATATAATAGTATACTTGACTTATACCAAGATAAAATTTTTTAAAATTCAAATTCTAAAGAGGATATTCAGTTTTGATCCCTAACTTCAATCAGTTTGGGTCAATACACTTTCTTCCTTTTCCAATCTGTAATTCACATCACAGCATCTAGAATTTTATGCTTTGTGAAAATTTTTCTACCAATGGAAGCCATGCAGGCTGACCAAGCACACAGCTTTCCTGGAGAGGTCTACAGTCTTTATCAACCCAGGAAATTTCTACTATTGGAAGATTTCATGCCAGAGCAAGCTGCACACATCATTACCCTCACACAGTTAGAAAGCTGCTTGCTGAAATCCATCACAAACCAAACCAGAGTCGACCTGGCATGTAATGAGCTCACCTGGGGCAATACAATACAGATCTGTATCTAGAAAGCAAAATCTATTCTGGTACTAACATTTATGTTTTAACATAAAACTGTGACATTATATAGGTTTTATACTCCCTTGATTTGTGTTTATAACACAACAGGGCATTATTCTCCTTTGATGGAGAATACCCTTTGGTATTCTCAGGTATGCAAACTGAGTTTATTATATTATAGCACAAGTAGTTTTTAGGGTGTTTTTATTTAAATGCTGTGCATTATATTTGAATGAATTTTTTTTGTTTCTGAATATTTACAAAATATCACAAATTATATTTATTTTCAGGATGTCATCTAATACAAAACTATTTTGACCTGTATTTCAATTAGAGGAACTTTGTTGTAAATTATAGATTATAGTTTATAGATTATATTTTTTTAAAAATTGCCAGTATACTCACAGCTGATTTTACAAAGGTATAAATAATTGAGGTTTTCTCCATATTCTTCTTTCCGTTCTATCCAAAGGATAAATATTCTTAAACAACAGGCTTCTGTGAACTGTCTTTTCCTGCATCCTGTTTTGTGGAGAGCAAAAGGGGGGTGTAGGGAGGGAGAGTTTAAAAATAAAAGAGACAAAATCACAATATAGAATAATGCTTGTGGTTCCTCCAAGAGTCCACTTTACCACTAGCTGTGATGGGCACTGCTGGGCTTCTTTTCTCTTTTTCATTCTCTCATTTTATATTATTTCACTCTCTTTTAAGATAAACTGAAGTTTATAGAAGTTCCTATGTGTCCTAACAAGGTACTTGGATCTGCTGAGGATGCACTGAAAGCCATTTTGAAACAAAGGGATAATCAACCCAAATTTCCTCTGACCTCTCTTAGTTTTATTTAAGGCAGAATTAGGCTAATAGGAATTGAATATAAAAATTTAAGTTTAGTAAGTGGGAAATGCAAGCTTCCTGTAGGCTTTGTGGCCAGACTGCATGCAAGACATAGCAAAGAAAACATATTGGTAAAGTAAATCCCCGCATCTGTGGCTTAACTATATCATCAAGCTGCCTTGTTTCTGCCTTCATCTGAGGTTCTATTTCACTGACTGTCTTTTCCTTGCTAGCTTGCTTGTAGGCTCCAGTTAGGTGTGACTCCACTGGTTCCTTTGTGAGAAAGCCCATGAACAAACCAGGGAAGAGTTTTATGTCAACAATGATACTTTCCAAGAAAGGTAACCAAAGAGACTGGGATTTAGGGAACAAGGTAATTCTACACTGGAATCTCTTATATATATATATATCTATAAGGAAACATGATGGATGAGAAGGTTAGAGGAGCCAGGATACCAGCAGAGGACCTGAAGCCAAAGTTTAATTGAGTCTTGCTGATTATCATTTCAGGTTTCCAAGAGAAGCAGGTCTGCCAGACTTCCATCTAACCTGCAAGACATTGTCTCTTGCATGTTAGGTCAAGTTCTGACTGTGCCCACTGGATGAGAAGTGATTTTATCATATTTTCCTGTTTCTTGATCACCTCATGGTAACCTGTGTCATGCAGTTATGTGGCTTGGGTGTAAACGCAAAAAAAAAAAGCCTCCCAAGGTAAATTCCTGTCAACCTCTTTCCATTGATATATAGGGCACCTATGGAGACATTTCCAACATATTAGTAAATGATGCTTTGATCTACAACTTAAGAGACATTCCCCTACCCTTTCTGCTGTCTCTTCCACTCCATGCATGTCTAGCCCGATGGGCCTCACTGAGAAGGCAGCCAGTCATAACACTTAGTTTTGTCATGTGCAAGCGACTCATGACTTTTTGTCTGCCGAGCATTTCAACCACAAATTTTCCTTAAAACAAAATCCTTGGAATAAATATTTCACTTCTAGGTAATGGTGGCATAATCCTCTCTCTTCGTTCTGTTGGCAATTGGGAACTATTCATACACTGAGAGAGGAGGAATCACAAAAGGGTTTTATTCTTCTCCAAAGCTACACAGTGACATTTTAGGCTGAATGTTTGCAAGATGCTTGGTAATAGTAATCGAAGCAGAGTATGGAAGGTTAATATGATATTGGCATTTCCATGGATTGTCTTGTCTACAGCCAACAAAATCCATGATGGATGTCCTAGGGAGGCACTGGCTTTTGTTATGTACTTTGAAGGTTTGCTTATATTTCAAAATTTATTATAGGTAGACAGCTTATTTAATTAGACACATATTAAATATATCAGGATGCAAGCCAGAATTTATACTGCAGTGTCTAACATAATAATTATGTATACCTGAAGTACTAATATACAACATATTTAGAAGACTTTCTTCCTATGTCACAAAATTCTTTGTCCTATTCTAGGTATGGACTGCTTCATTTGTGAAAGGACTTATAAACCTGCTTCCTGACAAGAAATCAAGCTTGTCCATTCTGGATTGGAGAAACATCTGTTTGGTCCAATATAGTGAAGGAGGCCAGAAATTAATGTTTCAGGAGAAATTTAAGTACCAGGCATTATCTGGACTTGGGGTAATCTGCACTGCAATTTAAGTTTTATCTTGATCTTTACTAGAAATAGATATATGTAACCCTCAAGGCAGGTGGTTTCATACCTTTTTTTGTAGTTAAGAGAGTATGATAACGAACTTTTAGGGTTATTTGAATGTCACCTTCCCTCTTGAATCTGGGTAGGCTTGCCATGGCAGGTCCTATCCGATTAGTCAATTGCAAACTATGAGAGAGCATTTCCATTCCCCGGTTTTGAACCTCTTACCTTTCAATACCATTAAATGGCTCTTCACTACCTTTCAATGTCATGAAATAGCCCTCTTATTTTATTTTTTCTGTTTCTTTTTCTTGTATTATGAAGTGGAGAACAGTAACGTTATATGGAATGCAGCTTTCAATCTGTAGGTTGTTCCCCTGAGGAAGATACCTTTCACATCCTAAGCTCTTCAAGAATGCTCTCTCATGTTGTGGATAATTGCTCTGGCTTATTGCAACTGATCCTCAGATGAGTCTGGGCTCCATCAGCTGCCGTGTGTGAGGATGGACATTTCCTTCATAAGCCTGGATATTGAAATGCATTTCCCCATAGCTATTGTTCATTCTTTCAGTGGAGGCCCTTGTTGATGTGTCTCTCTAAAAATAGCTATTAAGTAAGATGCTGAATAATGCTCTTAAAGCTGGTATGTATGAGTTGCCAAAGCATTCCAGTCCAAATACAAATCTAGGAAGTTTGCTTGTGGATGTCTGGTCATAACCTCTTCATGAGAGTAGATGCACTTCCTTAGAGTGACATTTAGGGGATTTTAAAAATAAAAAATCTGTGAAGACTTTATTTTGAACCGCATTAGGAAAAATGATGAGACATATTATTTGGAGATTATTTTCCCTGCTGTTGTAGTGAAATTCAATATGGGACTATTTTTGCATTGTATATTTTTTGTTTTCAGTGTTGATTCTTTTATGTTTACACTCACAGCCATCAGCTGAAACCCAAGTCTATGACTACTCCAAGACAGAGGTGACATTTACACAGGGAATAATAACAGGCAAGTTTAATTTACTGGGCACTGAGATCTGCTGGTGTGGAATGGCTCATGTCTGAAAAACATCTTAAACTCCAACCCAGAGGGCTGCACAAAGCCCATTGGGAATGGTCCCCTGGACCACACTGACTGGTAAACCATTCCTGAAATTTGTTAATGGAAACTACTAGCTTAAAACAGAATGCATTTTTTGATTATTAAAAAAATGTATCTACTTAAGGGGTTTGACTGATTTTAATTAAGGACATTTTATTGCCATTCAGATAAATAAACAATATGCTGGATTATGTGGTAGATAAAGTTCCTCCAGATTGCATAATCTCAGTCTTGACTCTGAATTTCTGGTAAGAATACGAAATTGAAACACTAGCATTTAAATTAAAAACTGCTGCTCCTGAGCTGTACTGCTTTATGAAATAGAAATGCATTTTGCAAGTGGCAGCAAGTTGTGTTTTCAGTTTATGCAGTGATCATACTATCATGGACATAAGGGCTGGAGAGGTTATCTTGTTCGTTCCTTGGCCAACAAGGGGAAATGATGGCTAAATACTTTCAAAGATAAGGAGATTCTGCTCTCCCCAAGTAGATATTGCAGCACCTAAATACAGTTGCCATTGGGAAATATTTTCCTAAATTTTTCTTCTTCACTCTACATCCTTAGTGATATAAAGAAAAAAATCAAACCTAAATAGTCTCTTACACTTAATCTGCTCATTTTAATGGCTTCTTTACTCGTGTATAGTACATGACAATATTCATGCAGTCAACCATTCCTACACAAGGCTGTTGAGCTTCTATTTATTTTAAAAAATTACTCTATCATTTTAATTCTTGCAAAAGCTTCTAACCACTCCTCACTTGGGCCAGGTTGCTTGAAAATGTAATAAAAAAGCTTTCTATTCTCTCTTTCAAGGCAGACATGACTATGACATGGGATTAGGCTCAGAACAGACCCTTTAGAGACCCATTCAACACACCCTCTAATTATGTAATGATACAAATTTGTCGACTGCTCTGTGAAGGCAATTTTGAAGCAACTGATTGTATACATGTTTTCTTAATTTGAACAGTCCTCATGTTGTGTATCTGTTGCTAAAGCTGAGTCTAGGATCAGGACGTGCAGGAGAGTAACTATTGCTGGGAAAACTTCGCAGTACTTAGAATGAGATGTAACTGCAACATTGAATAATTGTGTCCCAGTAATCTCACATTTGAAGATTCCGAATTCTATCCTGGACTGAATGTTGTGGCTGGATGTATGATACAAGAAACATTTCTCAGAGGAGAGGAAGCTTTCCTGAAGAGGCATGTGTGGTGGGAGAAGTGAAGAAACTGAGGAAAGAATGTTTGAGAGGATAGGATGGCTGGTGAACCTTCAAGGAACTGGAAATGTGGGGTCTCTGCAGGGCCAGGAAAGAGAAGTATGATACAGATGATACTGAAGGACTGAGGGGATGTGGAGAGGAAGACACCTCCACTATAAACATCTTAGAGAAAAAATCTTATAAGCCGTCTCCCACAAAATCTCCCCAAAAGCCTGAGAATGCCTTTGACTTCCTTAATCCTGACCATTACTTACATCTCCAGACTTCCTTCTTCTATAAAAAAATTCATCTGTCCAAAAGTAATTTTCACCATCCCTTTCCAATAACACTTCCCATTCTCAACACCATCAAAATATTGAGCTGTACTGCTTTAGCTGCTTTTCCCTCGTGCACTATAAATTTTTTCATTTTGTCTATACTTCTAAGCTTCCTTTGAATAATGTGAATAGCTGGGGTTGCTTGGAAAATTAAGAATGTCTCTGGGCATTCATGGGCAAAAAGAAGAAACCTGGCAAGAGGTGAACTGCAGAAAGGGAGCTCTTCCCAAGAATGGTTGGAACAGCAGGATAAAAGTGGCAACGTAGAGAAAACAGCAATGATACCTTGGCTGCTGTTAAAATAAAAATGTGATCAAATAGAGAAACATGTTTTTTCCCTTTGCTTCAATTTAAACATTTCCTTGTACCATCCTCAGTGGTACTACACATACACTGTAGAGACTTTGTGCATAATTGTAGCATTTTATTCTCTTTTAATGCCAACCCTAAAAAGTCTCCCTAAACTCTTTCAGTATCTCCTCATAAATATTTCTTTTAATAGTAATAACTAGTAACATTTCAGACCAAATTAAGAATCTTCTTTTAAACTCCACGGGACCCTTTTCATTGCAAACATTCAAACTAGGAGGAAATTATAATAGCATAAAGAACACTTGCATAAATTTTGCTCTGTGGAAGAAATATAAAGTGAATAAACAATAAATGATGAAGCATCTGTAAAGAGATCACAAAAAGCCTGCTGAGTTGGTGCATTTTTCCTTATTCCAGAATAAATGTTAAAATTACTGCCAGTTTAAAATACATGCCACAGTCCTGGCATGAGAAGCAATTTTTTTTTCTCCAGTGAAGTTTTGTTATTTGTGTCTTCATGTATTTATTGTTTACTTGATTCTGCCTGTGACTGACTCACAAACAGATGGACACAGTGAATTCCTGGAGAAGTCCTGCAGTTTGATTGGATTGTTTAATTGCAAATTTTGGCTAGGCCAAGGGAAATATAACAAGGAGAAAAGTCTAAGGTCAAAATTTAGATGCAGGTGTTTTCATAAGCTTTCAGCTCTAGTGCTGAATTTCCATATGGGTGTGCATTTGTTCCCATATTTGCTCACATGGGCCCCAGTAATTTTATTTTTTATTACTAAAAATCTTTCTTTCAACAGATATATTACATATGCTTTATTTGGTTTTTATTTGAGAAAGAGGGCCCAACTTTTTTAAAAGGCACGAATTCTCCACAGTCATACTGAATTAGTATAAGACCCATTGTCCCATGATATTAAGGTATATATGGTCAAAGCTTGAAGTCTCTGCTTTATCAAATCACCCCAGATTTGGGCAGGAACACAGCCCAAACATGACAGTGTGTCAACCAACCAACCAAACCATCCTGTCAGTCTCCTTTTAACTTATGTACCAGATAATAAGCCTGTTCATTATACAGGTCCCTTCCTCCCAGCATTGTTGGGAGATGAAGACTAAACAAAGTGAATTTGTGCATAGATAAGCAGTTGATATTGGCTGGTTCCTTTTCCATTGTCCAAACGTTGTTTGCCTGAGGATGGTTGCTGTTGGTCACACTACACTGTTAATGGGTGAGCTTTATCGTTTCAGTTTCTCCCATCCAAGAGTGTTCTGGCATGTGGATTCATGCTGTATATGAACTCACTTTCTGAATCCCTCTTGTATCATTAGCCCAAACAAATCTTATTCCCACGGAGCTCTGCACACAGCTGCCAACTAAATTATAGTGAGGCATCAGGTGGTTTTCCAGCTACTGGTTCCCCTAAACAGAGGAAACACTGCATCTCACTACATTACATCACACTGAAAGGGAGATTTTATATTTTTAATATTCTCTTGGGAGCAGAAGTGAGGATATGAGTCCTTGGATTAAAGACATATCATAATTTACCTTGGCAATTTCCAAATCATGTCTTCATTCTCTAGAATTTTCAACAGTTGGTAAATAATACATTAAGTTGTACTGAACGAATCGAGATTACAGTCTCTGAATATTAAAAGCCCCTGCTTTAATATAGAAGCAGTAGAGAAGTATCTCAATAGAGAAGTATAATTTTGTCATGTGTATCCTTCTAAACATTGAATTTTTAAGGAAAAAGTGATTTAAACTTGGATCCTAGATATTGCTGTGATAAGGAAGCAGTGCAATGGAATGGCATTCTGCATGAGGGATAGTATGTTAGTGATCTTTTCTGCATGGAGACCAGGATTTGATTTATTTTCCTAAATTTAATAAGTCATATAAAACTTACAAGTCAATACCATATTTGATCATAAAGAACTATTTTGCCATTAGTATCTATTATTTGTACTGTGATTTGGCTTTGAATTAAAAGTCTGCTGCATTCAAGCATATGAAAGACAATTACAATTCCAGCCAAGTGGGGTGAAAGCATGAAGGAAGCATTAGAAAGAAGCTTTAGTGCTGCTCTGTAGATGAGACTGATGAGCTTGCCAGGAAGAAAAAAGCATTAGGAAAAATGATCATTCTTTCTCCTGTGGTTATCACTTCTACAGGACAATCCATTTTCCTGAGGTTGTAAGAAGTTTTTTGGGTGCCAGTACCCTAGGTCATTGTATAAAGAGGAATTACAATTCTGTCAAACATAAGCCCTCCAAAATTGCTCATGTGTAGCCTGTAAAGACCTCTGTGGTTGTGTTAAAAATAGTGAATCTTTGCAATAATAAAACAATATCTGTTATAATCCATTTCCAAGATTTTGAGTCTTTGAAATAAATTTTTACTTCAATCAGTAGGACTTGATTTTTATTTTTAATTTTTATCACATGACATTGGGAGCTCAGGAAAGAATTAAATATCTGACACAAAAGTGTGACATAAAAAACCCCGTAACTAGATCTGGTAAGTTTCAGAAGATGTGTGTTGCCATTGTCCTATACCTTTTCAAGAATGTAATGGGTATGTCATACCATAAAGAATAGGAGAAAAGTACATTAAATGCTGCTGAACTTGGACTGCCACGTTGAGTTCATAAACACTTAGTAAAAACCTCATCTATCACACACAGCACTCTGTAGCCATGGAGGGAAAAATGGTCATCCACCTGCTCCCAGCTCTTGCAATTTCTGCCTAGGAGGAGGCAATAAGCATGAACTGACTAATGCCTGACTAATTGTCTTTGCTGGACCTCAGTTCTGCCAGCAAAAGTAGCTCAGGCTCCTGTCCGTTGGGTACAAACAAATAGAAGAGGAGCAATATCTTAATATTACAAGTGACATAATGGAAAACAAAATACTTTAAGAGCTTTTACTAACAATTTACAGCAGCATATATAATAACAAACATACAAACTTTTTTTTTTTTTTAATCTTGTCAAGATACTAACATTATATTACATTGCATTTCCATGTCAAGGTCTGTAACAGCACTTTGAATTCTGGGGGGAAGGGTACCTGCCAGAGATCATACAAATCACATATAGAGCTTGTATCAAATGGTATGTTTCTCATGAGTAATGTATACTCTACAGAGAGTGGAGGTTCAGGTGCTCAGCGTGTCATGATGCTTATTTGCCCTATTCAGCACACATCCAATACCATTTGAGGAGATACTTTGCAGGTGGCTGAAAGTTTAGCAGGACTCACTCAGAAGCTCTGAGCCTCTTGCTTGCATTCTGCCTGACGCTTATCAAAGGCAGTTTCAAGCCAGCAGTCAGGTAGAATTAGGAAGAGATACATGTGCATCCAACATACTTGTTCCTGGAAGATGGCAGCCTGGGATTTTTCAGGCATGGAGCCATCCTGCCCTGGTAGACTGGCAAGGGCATGAGCAGCAGACCAGGCACTCCGAACACTTTAGAGGGTGAGCTAAGCAAACACAAGACTATGTCAGTGCAGATGTTCTTCACATTTATGCACTGTGGCTGTGTTCATAAGATTAATGTCCCTAGAAGAGATTCACACAGTAGATAGGGATATCTAGCTGAATTAAGAGGTTGAAAGCTGATCTAAAGCATGCCAAGTTGTTATGCCCTTATCTGGATTTCCTGCTGTCAGGTTAAGGCCAGAGAAGATCCATGTCAGAAACATTTCACTAGAGGTGAGTACTGGAAGGAAAACCAGGTGTGTTACAAAAGTGAATTAATTAATGTGAGGGTTTAATAATGATACCATTACAGGCTGAGGGTGGGTGAAAGGTGGGAGGAGGATTTCACTCCACAGGAAGGAAACAAATAGTAGAGCCAGTGGTCCAGTGCTCTACACAATCTAATGTTGACTCTTAGCAAGGCTTCTTCTTTAGACCAAGAAACACTAGAAACACTAACACCAGCAACACATTGGGGTGTGGGCTACAGAGACCCCTCTGTCCCATCAGTATCTACCTGAGGACAATGTGCATGCTGAAGGACTGAGCATGCTGTGAAAGTCTTCGTCAGGCATGGCTGTATTTTTCCAGATTTCCATCAGAATTGAATTGCTAGAGCTGAGCCCAGTACGGGAGATGTTGCTCAGGCAAGTACCCACTCACACCTATCAGTTAGTTTAGTCTAGAACCAGCTGCCCTTTTCCTCCAGCTCTCTCTTTCAGATTGAAGAGCAGTGCTTTTTTTCCCAATAGGAGGAGAGTGTCTTTAGAAGAAACTCTTGCAGCCTTACCAATATGGCCACACATTTCCCATGATTTAGGGCAGCTCTTGGAGGAAAAATTTCGTCTTATAGCAGGTAGCAACAGCTGAAAAAATAAAGGCTTTTACAGCATGAAAAGAGCAACTCATGCTGGCTCACTCTCAGCCATCCATTCAATGCTGTTTGTTATATTTTCCACATGTTTCATGCCTCTGTGTTTTCAAGAGAGAAGAACAGGAAAAAAGCTATTATATTGATTTTATATTTTTACACCTGACTCTTTAGCTGTTTACCTCTGCTCAGTAAAATATTTCATGATTTGGTTATTGCAATAAAAAAGATAAATAAAGAAGTAAAATTCATTGAAATCCATGCAATTTTTGTATTTAAAAATACAGTTCTAATTTAGCTCTGTTTCAAACCACTGAACAACTGTATGTTATTTGAAGATTTTCTGGACCTGATTTTATAACAATCATAGAAAGATCAAAGCCAAATAGCTACAAAATTTCCTGAGGAAAGCAAGGAAGGATGTTCTGTCAGTACAGCTTGCAATATTAAAAAATGAGCATTAAGTTTTCAGGTCAGAAGAAAGAGATCTCAAGGAGAGCATGTTATATGCTGTCAATACAAAGAACCTTTTCAAGAAAATAGGCTTTATAAAAACAAATGAGAACTAGAGGTGAACAGCTTTATAGGGCTGCATTCAGGAAAGAGGGATTACACAATGACAAAGAACAATGATACCTGCACATCAGAAGTCTGAGAAATTTCATTCAGTTCTGGGAAAACACCAAAGTTCCAGTAACAGCTCAGTCTCTATATGAACTTGAGAAACTGGGCAAGAATTCTTATGGCAGAAGATTCAGTCATGACAGGGACAGTGATTCCTATTTGTGACCCTGCATGAGACATTGCTGCGAAGTCTTGACCCTGGCTGGACACCAGGTGCCCACCAAAGCTGCTTTATCACTCCTCTCCTCAGCTGGAGAGGGGAGCAAAAATACAGCAAAAGGATCGTGGGTGAAGATAAAGATGGAGAGATTACTCAGCAGTTACCATCATGGATGAAACAGACTCACCTTGGGGAAATTATTTTAGTTTATTATCAATCAAATTCTTTCCCAGAAATGGAGAAACTTCCAGCAACTTCTCACAGAATCTACCTGCATAGCCCCCCACTATCAAAATCCTTCCACACAAATGCAATACAACTGTGAAACCTCTTACAGCAGACAGGGACTGAGGTCAGGAGATACATGTCGGAAAATGGGAAGAAAAGAGAATTATTGATTATTTCTGCTGCATTTATAAATGTGTACATTCACAATGTGTTTTCTTACTTAAACCATACCAACCAAGTTATATCTAGCAACACAGCAGTGTAGGAATAATCTGAGGAGAAATCAGCTGTAATATTTAACAGCATGCACCTCTGTGAGGATATATATCTCTGCCACTTCAAATTTTACTGTGTATTTCATCTGAAAGTGAAATCATAGCCAGAGACTTACATTAAAGGTACACACTGTAGTGCTGGGAGCTGAGGGTACCCTGCTAAGGCTAGTCCCACAACAGCAGACTCAGGCTGAAGGGTGCCAGCAAGGCTTGGCCTGTCAGCCACAAGGCTTTATTTCAGACAAAAGGAAAGAACAGCTCAGACCAGAGAGCAAAAATAGTCTGTTTTCCTGAAGATTGCCTGGGGGATGAGACCACAGAGAAAAATGTGTAAGACTCCATAAAGACAGGAATGTCCTATGCACATTTCTGTGTCCCTTTCCAAAAGCCAGCCCACCATAGCTCCTGGACTGGAGAGTTACTGAAATTTCTATTTTATTGCAATTCTCTGTGCCTAGTTTCAATGCAGAGCAAGGACCAGCTGATTTACTGTTTTCCTGAAGAACCCATGCACTTTACTACCCTACCAAAAAGGATTTAAGCTCCTTTACTGGGATCTATGAGTCAAAATGCAGAGCAGCGGCAGGGATCTGAACAAGGTGGGAGCAGGTCTCTGCTGGAGGAAGATTGGGCATTGTGGGATGAGCTACCAGGGAGGGGGCAGGCTGCAGACAGCAGTAAAGCTGATGGCCAAGGCAGCAGAAAAATCAGAGAAAGACTTTTAGTATGACCTCAAGACAGATTTGTAGGGAGAGAGTTGTCAGGGAAAAGGCATGGAGATGTTAGAATTCAGTAGCATGAGGGGAAAGGGATGGTGTCCATTCTCCATAAAGAAACAGTCCTTGGCCAGAGGTAGCTGAGGTTTGAGACCCCCAGCAGTGCTGGTGTGACTGCTTAGGTGATTGATCACCCCAGGACCTAGTGAGTTGTAACAGTTCAGCCTAGAGAAGACCTTTTATTTATTTTATTTATTTTATATTATGATATATGAGCTCATCTGACTTGCTTTTTTTGAAGTGGAAAGTGCTTGACTGAATAGTCATGCAAGCAGGTCCACAAATCAGTAACTCCCAGGAAAGCAGTACAGGCAAACAGCTGGGAACAAGCCAGAGCTGGCAGTGTCTTCACTTGGCTCTGCTGCAGTTAAATCAGGATGTGTGACCACAGCCTCAATATGGTGATCAGCCACTCAGGTCAAAAAGGGTAATTACCTTTGGAGATACTTGCATTGTTATTTTGGTGCCCATGTGCTACATTGTGAGAAAGCAGCACGGCATATTTTTCTCCTTTACTTATTCTTGAGAAAGAAGTGGAGTCTTCACCCTTTTTCTGTGATTACAATGTTCAAAAATAAGCTTCCCTTCTCTTTATCAGGAAGATCCAGATAACTAATTGAGAAACTTCTTGCAGTATCTCTAAATGGGCCTCCAGTGTGCTGAATGTTCATCATCATCATCATCACCTGCTAAGAGCTTTCACCTCCCTTTCAATGAAAGCTTTTCCTCTGGTTACTCTTCTCCGTGGTGGGGAAGGTGGCGACCTCTCCACCTGGAAGTTTTGCTCCCTCTGTCACACCCAGGGCTCTCTGTTGCTACTGTGGAGGTACCAAGGCAATTTTTTCCTTCCTCAACTTTCCGGATGTGTCATGTTTTTGTTCAGTGATCTAACTTACCGTGTCCCTCCCGTTTTGACTTCCCTTTTCTTTCGGAGTGTGTGCATTTCCCCCTGCAGCCTCAACGTATTCCTTTCACATCCCTTTTTTCTGGATTATGTGGTGCTGAAACTGTGATGACTCAGAGAGTCACTCTGGGCAGCTGGAATTGCAGCAGAGCTGAGCATGACAGTGGGAGGACATAGGGCTTAGGCAAGATGGGATGCTGAGCTCTGGGGCTGGGAGACTCCCTGGCCACCAGGGCAGCTCTGGAACCCCTGTCTGTGGTGGGGTTTTCTTTGATTCTGGCTGGGCCCTTCCTCCCACACAAGTTTTTTAACTTTCTTCTTCTGATTTTCATCAGAAAAAAACCTGAGTTTTTAAAAGTTTGGATGAAAGAAGACAAAAGGAGGTAGATTTAGGCAGATTTTCACCAAATTACAAAATACTTCAATGAATTCTCTAGGAAATCTATAGAGTACCACTATAAGCAATAAAGAGTTCACAAGCCTTTCTGATTGGCTGACTGTGAGCTCTTTGTTGTTTAGAGTGGTACCCTATAGATTTCAGATTTGGAGAAGATTTACCTCCCAGAGAGAAGCAAGAGAAGTTCAAAAGAAGTTTTCCTTCTTTTTTCCTACTTGCTGAAAGTTGTTAGTAGTGATTCTATTTAGAAGGAACTGTATTGGTTGGTGGCCAAATAAATGTTCAGATACATAAAGCTGATATAATATGGTTCAGTTATATAAAGATTCTGAAAAAGAAACTATATCGTTCTCATCTTCCATGGCTTTATCAATGTAAAAAGACCTTCAATATATATAAAAAATTGATTTTCATATGTATGACTTCTAGTTTTGATCACAGCACTTTATCTGGGTTTGTTTTAATAAGTAATACTTTATCTGGGTTTGTTTTGATACTGTCTGAAGCAGGTACACTGCAAATATGGCCCTTCTGTAGGAATGAGTCTGTTCGTCCCTTTTATTACAAGACTTCTGTTGGTCCCAGATTTATGGATCAGTGTTGTTTTCTTGTGTGGGATTTACTTGCAGTCAGGCTACTTGTCTGAACTTCTTTTCCTATCAATGGAAGGTAATACAATTTGCTGAAGTATGAGTCATCTCGTCCTTCAACAGATCTCTAAGGCTGGGCAGATGAATCATTTTTCTTGGTACCTGCTTCTCCCTGCTGACAATAGAGAATCTAACAGAGCAGCTCTGATATATTCCATACATGTTGTAAATGTCTAAAGTTACTTGAGATGAAACCCACTTCCAGTGTTTGTGGGAAATGTACACAATCTATCAACATGAATTGGCTTCTGAGTGAAATGAAGCTATGGGTACATAACCTTCTAGCAGAGGTCTGTCCTTCAGTAAGTGAGTCCACGTAATTACATTGCCTACAGTCGTGACTTCTGTCTCTTCGATAGGTTTGTTGTGGACCAACCAATGCTCTATGCAGAAAGGCTTCCTGCTGTGTTTCAGGGGAAATAAAAAAGAATATTTAGCCAGATTAATTTAATCAACTGTATGGCACTTTTCCTTCAAAAGCTCTCATGCCTATTCTGTTTAATTGGAAAAATCCTGGCCTGTTTTAATTGGGGCCTTTGCTACCATGTAGGAGCAGTAACATTGGCTATCCTCTGAAATGGGTTATGAGAAATGTCAGCTAGGAAGAAGATAATGGGCTATACAAGTTAATATAGATGAGGTAATGATGTTCTGATTGCCTTTCATGGAAGTATCAACTTTAATTCATGGATTGTATAAGGAAATTAGGCATTTAACTTTGGTCCTCTGATTTAAGTCTGTCTGACTTAGATGTCTGACATAACTTTGAATAGCTGAACTTGGGGCACCTGCATGGTACCTAATCAATGCAAAGAATTATGTTGTGGGCTTAATTAAGAAGTAACAGACCATTCAGCAATGTTAATGCACACACACAGAGTCAAAAAGTCTAATTAATCTGACCTGCAGCTTCCTCCATCATTTATTATTAAACATTTGAGAATACAGAAAAATGCATAATGGGCTAATCGGATATAGCCCTTTAAAATGAAAATACGGACTACGTGAACTGAAGGTCAAAATTTTAAGACTTGGACCATTCCTGTTTGAATCTTAATCAACACTGGTTCCTAAACAAAATGTGATCTGTGAAAAGAGCTGGAGGTTTTTTAAAAGTCATGGTCTTAAGTGTTCCTGCTAGCAATCAAGACATCCTGTTACCAATTCCATTCAGAATTAGCATTTTGCAGTCAGAATTGTTGCATTTTCCCACATTATAATTTGTAACACTCCTCATGTATTTGTTCTGCACTTAGACATTTCTTAAGAAAATAGGAAACATTCAGTGGCTTGCATAACCCAATGCTAATCATTAAGAGAATTTGGAAGATGACCTTCCATAGGATCTTTCAGGTTGGAAGTGATCTCAGGTAGTTATTTGCTCTAACATCCCGCTCAGAGATATAGTTAATTCAGCATTTAGACCTGGTCACTCAGGGCTTTGTTGAGTAAAGTCTTTAAAACCTCCATGGTAAAAACTCCTCAACTTCCTGGGCAGCCTGTCCCAGTGCTTGGCTGTCCTCACAGAGACCCTTGGACAAGTTGTTCCAGCTGCAACTTCTCCTTTAGTCTGGGTCTGTTGTTTCTCGTTCATCTACGATGCCCCTACACGACAGGAATTTGCATTCTTGCTAACTTCCCTGTAGATAAGGACAGACTGCCGTAAGGTGTTCCCAAAGCCATCTCCTCTCTAGGTTGAACAACCTCTCTCTTGCAGCTTCTGCTCCCAGGGCAAGTTTTCCAGCCCTGACCGCTCTGTTGGCCTTCACCCAACTCACTCCAGTTCACCAGCAGCTGGTACTGGGAGCCAAAACAGGGAGTAGTATTCAAGGGGTGATCTAATGAGTACCAGATAAGGGTAAGTAATTATTTTCCTTTGTCAATTGGCTGTAATTTTGTCAGCAAAGCCTGGTATGCCAGCACACTGCTGACACATGCTTAGACACAAACACACATTGATGTAGCACCAGACCATTCTGCTGCACCTCAAGGATCTGCAGGCAAACACTGATTTTGAGCCAAAAATAGCATTTTTGTCTAAACGATCTTGCATTTTTTGTGACAAAATATGTCAAACCTACCTTGCTGTCTGACTTCAACCCCAGTAAATCAGATGGTCTCAGTTAGCAAATCTATTGCATAGCACACATGCCAAGTTTATGTTTACTATGCAAGTATAAAATAACTTTGATGCTTCTCCTTTATTCGTTGTCTAAAGTGTAAGATATACCTAAAAAACCTTTCTTAAATTAAAAAAAAAAAAACAAAAACAAAACAAAAAAAACTTTCCTGCACGGTTGCCCATTGTTCATGGANAAAAAAACCTTTCCTGCACGGTTGCCCATTGTTCATGGAAACTGGCTAGGAAACTGTTTAAAAGAAGAAACTCTGGAAAAAATACTGTTTGAGCTCTCATAACCTTAACTGGAAAACAATGGAACTTCCTAAGTTCTTGCTTGCTGCCAAGCTGTGTGGCTAAGAGGATTGGGTCTAGAGCCATCCTAGTGACACCAGCATTATCTGTGCTCCTGTGTCCAGAACAAAAGTGTGGAGACAGTTGATGCCTTAGGTTTTAACTTTTATATTTTTCAAATCCTGTACTTCTAGTGTAACTCTGAAGTTTCCTGTAGCTTGTTAAGTACTGCTCTCTATGCTAAGATAGACATAGCAAAGCATCTCTGACTTGCTCTCCAAGGACACCCAGACCAAGAACTGTAAACCATCATTTTGGGGAGAGGGGAGCAAGCTTAGGGAAATTCCATCATTGTCTGGGTTCTGGTTGGTGAATTGATGCTGATATAAAAGTGTGAAGAACTCGTGGCCTGTTGTCCACTTTGGGATCCACTGAGGCAGGACTCTGTGGAGTATAAAACTGTGAATCTGAAGGCCTTTGAAATAAATACCACCTTTTTCCTTTATTCCTGTCTAGTCTCTGTTTCTAGGTAGCCATTTAAGACATCACAGTCACACTGGCCTAGTGCAGGTCTGGCAAAGCCTACTAGCTGGGCTTTGTGTCATTCTTTCAAGGATTTATCCCTTGGTAGGTAATATAAATATTTCCTTTTCAAAAATTTATTTAGTATTGATGTTAGTTCTATACGTAGGTGAAGTCCCATATATCCTGCCAATATAGCAAAGCTGGCCATTTTTTTACTTGCTCTATGGCTCCCAGTGAGCATAGAGCTCTTATTTCAACTCCAGCCATAGGCTACAGATCTTTTTCCACATGTACTTGGTCTTCAGATGAGCATAGTCCTGTGTCCTGCATGACTTTGCCATATTTTCCAGTTATTTAATACCTCAGACTTCTGAAAGTTCACTCATAACTCAAGGTTGATTATGTTCCCCTCTATACAGTGTTTTGTTCTCTGTGTTTATTACTTAAATATACTGAGTTCTAACCTTTTGCCCTTCCTTCATGCATGAAGTTTTTCCTCCAGTACTGTATTTCCACTTTGCTTGTGGACTCAGTGTTCATATCCCATTAGTTTTCAGATTTATAATCCTTAGGTTTTGCCTACAAAATTATTCTCTGCTCATGCTTTAAT
>VZTN01014218.1:22694-44494 GCA_013400515.1 Erpornis zantholeuca | reverse complement strand
CTTTTTTTGAAGACCCCCTGTCGAGTGATGGTAGAAATTGTACCTTTCTTTGTAGGTGGCTCTTCTTCTGCAGGAGGCTTATTTTCTAAGCAACGTTTTCTTCCCACTTCCAATACAGTTTCCTCACAATCTTTGAATTGGCTGCTTTCAATCACTTCATTAGCATTCTTTTCTGCTAATTTTCTCTTAATGGTAGTCAAAGTGTTCTCCTGTGTTAAAATAAGATCAGTTCCTTTGAAGCTGTACAAATTGGGCATTTAAAAGGTTTAGCAGCTCTTTATTTACAAGCATTTTTACAAAACTTTATAGGTAAGGTGCACAGGGATTGTTAGAGGAAAAATGTCAGTGACAGATCAGCTGGCTAAACCAAGAGCTGGTGCACCTTCAGATACTAAGAAACAATACTTTGCATTGTACAGGAATCAGCAAGAGACTGGAGACCTACAAAATGCATTAAGAGGAGTTAGTTTGCCATCTGAAAACAATTCCCAGTGTAAAAGAATTGATGAATTTCCCAACTTGTTAGAAGGGCACACAGGTAATTCTACAAATTCATCACTTTCTGATCATGGTTGGTAGGGTTGGGAGCTTTCGTAGCCTTTAGCAAAGCCACAAATAATTTTTGTCATGACACATTCAATGCGATTTGAAAGCCTAGGCAGTTCTGCCATACTTTATAATACCTATTTGACTAAGAAAAAAGTGTTTACTTGCAAGATGACACAAGTGGCAAGCCATGGGGTTGTCAAGGACCAATGATTGATCTATAATTACTTCATTAAAAAAACACAACAGTCTACAGAATAATGTTGAGGTTTGAGATAATGTTTAAAATTTAATGCCACACAGCCTCATAGAAATACTGGACAGTTAAAGCCTTGCTCCTGGAAGGAGCAGTAATAGTAAGACCCCACAGCTCCACTCACTCTTGGAGCATTCATACTATTGACAAGTTAAGCAGCTGTTGGGCAGAGAGAGTGAGAACACAAGATTAAGTATGGCCAAAGATTTGAATTTACAGTGTAAGAAAAATGGATCAGAGTGCTGACAAAGTTTCACTTAAAAATATTCTCAAAGGTACTTCAGGTTACTGGAAATCAGGCTCAAAAAAAAAAAAAATCCCAAAAAACCTCTAACTGCATGGTTTGATTTTTTTTTACCTGTATACATTTAGACAAGCTAGTCTTCTGGCAATCAGCAGACATCACTAGACCAGACAATTCCAGTTTTATTAATCACATCAAAAGCAGAAATACCTATGTCATACCTTCTTAATTCAAACTCTGCTCAATACGTTCATATAAACACTCTTCCCNCAATAGCAATTATTTAAAGAAAATTCCAATTTTCCAAAGTGACATCCATTATAAACACATATTAAGGTTTTTTGCATAAAGACGATTGATATGTTTTACACTTACATAGTCTCTTATGATTTCTTCTGAACGGGTTATCTGACCTTGTAGTCTCATAATAGCTTCATCTTTTTGCTTCACAATGTCAATTAGTTCTTGAATCCTTTCATTTTGTATATTCATTTTCTTGGAAAAGAAAAAAAAAGTAGTCTGGTGTTAAATTGAACTCTACCATGCTTTTAGAAGCAAGATCAGTTAAACTATGCTTGATATTAAACAAAAAAAAGCTAGAAGCATAGTGTAATAGCATTTTAAGTTATTGGAATTTAGAATTAAAGCAACTAATTTTGCACAAGATTTTTTGAGAAAGTTACCTCAGTTGCTTCTTTAAGCTGCTCAGCAGACTCATCCAATTTAATCCTCAGTGTTTCAAAACCTGTAACAGGAAAAAAGCTTACACCACATAATCAACCATCACAGTTTACTCAATAATCAATTTCTTTGTGTCTTCTGGTACTACAGTAGTTTTTGAATATATTTATTTTCAAGTTGACTTTAACTTATAGGATACTTCAAAAGTTGTTTACATTTTTAGAACCAGACAACTGGGTCTTGCAACCCCCACAAAATGTAGAGCATATCACAGGACCTCTGCTGAGATCACNATATCACAGGACCTCTGCTGAGATCACTATTACTGCTAGCTTTCCCTCCCTCAAAGTTCCACATGATGCCTGAAAACATAGCATCAGCAAAACGTAAAGAGGTACAAGGATTACAATACAACAAGGAAATCAATAACTTTGATGTTTTACTCCACAATTCCTGCAATTGACAATTTTACAGTTTCATCTTAAAAATGAAATAAGGCCTGTAAAATTGTTTAACCTGAACATATACCAAACAATGGATTACCACCATTATACACACCATCTGGTTAAACAAACTGCTCAACTAGGTTATTATTCCTATTTTACAGTACTCAATCATTTTTTTTGTGTCTTTCACATCACACTTAGACCCAGCTTACTTTTGGTTTTCTTTTCCAGCTCCTCCTTGGTCTCAACTAGCTCAGCAGTTATTTTTGCCAGCTGTTTTTCAAGACAACATATAGTTTCCTGTGGGTCCTCTAGGGACACAATGTACTGGTGTGCTGCTTCTGCCTGGTTCTTGATATCAGTGATATCATTTTGCAGAGAATCAATAACACATTCAAAATCAATGCAGGCACCTGGGTTTGTGCTGTTTTCTTCATTCTGAAAGATAATTTATATTCTTTTAGAAATGGCAAATAATTACACAAAAGCCATTATTTCTACAGAAAGTATGGAAGATCGCTGGGAATTCAAATATGTAAGTACAGTTACTTCTGACTTTAAAACCATCTTATGGGTTCATAAGCACTAATTGACAGTTTATGTCTACATTCACACACTGGTTTCCAGTATCAATAGCTACCTTATTTTTATAGCATTTAATGCCCCACCATTACAATCCCCCTTATATCTCCACAAGAACATCTCCTCCAAATTTACTATAAATGTTAGCATATTTTAAACCAATGAGAATATGGAATGAACAGAGCAAGCAAACAATTTTAAGAAGGAATACATCTGAAATTTTCATATAACAGGAAAAGTTCATGAGGTCAAATAAATCTGTGGTAACTTATCATAACTAAGCTATACCCAAAAGACTGAGTTTATATATTCCCTCTCTGTTTTTTTTTTAAACAAAGGGTTTCAAACTCTCAAGAGACAGATGCAAGAGTCTAGGTATGGTTTAAGTGGATGAATAATTCTCATTGTTTCAGTTGTAAATACTACTGCCCTAAGAGAGAAGTCTCTGTGACCACTCCAACACAGACCATATATGGGGCCTAAGAAGTCAGCCTGAAAGACTTTAAATAGGCACTAAAAGCAGTGGATTTTATATAATAAAAATTATTTCCCCCCCCTTTCTTTGTATAGAATAACTGTCACTTTGTGCTGGAAAAAAATGCAGAAAACTCCAGAAATCCCTGAATCCCAAGGCTCAGAAACCTCATCTATTATATAAGATAAAGATATCTTGCTGAGGACAAAGTTACACTGTGTGCAATTCCTTGAAACCATCCTTCTAACTCTTAAGAAATACCATGACCATAACAGGTAGTGAGTAAAAGGGACATTTGGGGCAGACATAAAAATACCAGAGGTCCAGCTTTCTCACTGCAAGGCCGATCTTGTAATTTACTTTTTTCATCTGCATTTTTAGTATAACTATTTACAAGTTCCTTGAAGATTTCCAAGCGTTTTTCAGAATTTTCTTCCAGCTGTGCTCGTTCACGAGAAAGGCACTCTCTAGAGCAGAAAAAAATAAGTCAGCTAAAAGCTAGCTATGAGAGGCAAAAAAGTTATTAGCACAGTTGCCTATAAACAAAGATGCTTTCTTCTTTATTTTGGCACAACAAAACAATGCTGCTACCCTGAACTAGAAGTATAATTCACACATGCAGGAAGAACAAGAGGGAAACAAGTACATGGATTACAGATAGCACTTAGCGACAAGCATTTTTTCTAAGCTGCTTGAGACAGAGCATGTTTGGAGTATCACTAAAACAAATAGGAACCAGAGAATTTGCAAAAGTCACTCTTTCTACAGACAACTTATCAAAGCAGCTCTTCCCTGAGAGAGAGTTCTACAGGAACAAACACTGCTTACAAATTATACACACACATCCCACAGAAAAATCAAAGCCTTTTCTACAGAGCATTTTTCTTGAGCTCATAATCCAAACAGAAACCAGCACATTAATTGATGCAGTAGAAGATCAGATCTAGGGTTGTGGTCTCTTACAACAAAGACAGATTTAAGAAACAAGTAAATTTACTTTCACTTTCTTAACAAGTAACTTTAAAACCATTTTAAGTCAGCTTACTTGAAATCTATTTCCCGCTCAGCAAAATAATGGGTAAATTCTTGTAACACTTCTTCACGGATTTTTATTTCCAGCAGTAACTTATTTTTCTTTTCAGTAATAAGTTTGTTCTTCAGCTCTTCTATCAGACTCACCAGCATCTAGAATTACAATTAGTATTATGCTTTTCATGAAGAAATACTTTCCCACAAGAGAGATTTTTCCCATTCCTCAAACACTATAACACTTTACTCTGCAGCTGGCAAAAGTTCCTCCATTTCTTTTTTTAGCTTACTCATAAACAGGAGGATTTATGACTAGATTGAACTATCTGTTTGATACTAACACAGCAATTTAGGTTTGCACAGTGGGTATTTCCAAAGAACATCAAGTTTACAACAAAAATTCTTGAAGCTATCTTTAAGGATAGGCTTAAGATCCACAGAATTTGGCCTTTTTTTCCAGATGCCCCTTTTTGGGTATTAATGAAACCTCCACAAAACGGTCTCTAGTCCTCTGTTCCCTATGCCTTGTCTTCCACAGAAGTGACTAAAACTGCTGTTTTTCAAAGAATGGTGTCCAGTTTTCTTGTGCACAAAATAACAGAGGAACAATGTTTTGTCTTGCTAAAAAACAGGTAATATTTTCTGTGTATTGACCATAGGATACCAAAAGAAGAGAAAGCCAAATCCACAATTCTTACTGTTCAGTTTGCTTTGACACATTTCATAGTTCTTCCACAATAAGCACCAAGCTATAAGTAATCCCACTTTTAGTTCTAAATACTGGATTTAGGTAGAATAAGATGATGAGGAGGAGGAAAAAAAAAAGAAAAAGAAAAAAGGGTGAGATGGAGGAAACCAGAAGAATACATTCCTTCAAGGCTCCAGGCTATACTAATTCTTAAAATAGCCCTGGCACATACCATATATTTTTCTTTTGCAATAACAACTTCATTTCCTTCGTTTTCCTGCACTGCTTCTTCTCTTGACATACTGGGCTGTTCATCCATCTCATCATCATCATCTTCAAACACATCTTCCAAGGTTCTGTCCCATAGGACAGTAGCTCTTTTCCTTGGGATTGCCATTCTAGTGACATTAAGCAGTGATGATTCTCCCGCCAATTTCTGGCCAAATGACTGATCTTGGGGAAGAATAGACGTGTCCATAACTAAAACCTATCCGGAAAATCAAAACCAAAAAGTTATCAGTATTTTTTAAAGCCCCATTGGCATTTTGAAGACCTGCTGCACTCTCCTATTAGGTCTTCTGAGCAGAGCACTCTCCCAGCTCATCCTCTGTTCAGAGTCACTACTTAGACCAGTTTCCAGCTAGAGTACAAAGTTGTCACTTTATAGTCTAACCCTTTTTTTGATCCCAGGAACACCAAGTTTCACTAACTGGACAACCTACAAGAGGCAGCAACAGTTTGTCCATTTCCAGTACTTGGAGTTTTCAATTGCATTACATGAATGCCATCCTACAAAATCTATTTCTTTAACAGCTCTATAACCCCTATGGTCTGCTCCTTCTGGTATTGTCCTTAACCTGCCCAAATTCCAAAGGCAACAAAACTTTTCCATGGCTTCCATTAAAACTACAGCACTGATACCCCACACTTTCATCTTCCAGCTGTGGCAAAGTTACATCACTGCCCTTACGCCTACTGACTCTGCTTCCACCTTCCCACTGAAGCCTCTATGAACATAAGGATGACCTTTCACACTCTTTCTCAATCTATTTTATCATTTTAACATTTCAGATGAGCAGTATTCCAGGTTAAGAAAGCAGTAGTATATGGGACAGCTAGAAGTGAGAGCATGTTGTATATGCAGAAGAAATTTACCTAGACCTCAGGGAAATTCTTCCAAATATAATAAGTTTTTTAGGAATGTTTCATAGGAATTACAAGTTTTCAGTAGATGCTTCCACCCCCACACTCCAAAGGAAAAAAAATATCCCAATAAAGCCTTTTTAAAAGCTGTAGGAGATAAAGTCAACCAGTGCAATTAGAAATACGATTGCAACATGAGGCTGAAAAATCCAGTGATTAAAGCAAATCAAAGTTACTGATCAACAAGATAGACTACAACACACTTACTTTTTGTGCAATGGCTGAGAACTTTAGCACATTGAGTGTTTCCTCATATGCTGAAGCACATTTGCTTATGTTTACTATCATGTACACCTTCCCCTTTCCACTGAAGAATCCTTGAAGGAAATGAGTTAACTTACTTTCCCGAAAGGGTATGTGCTGCTGCAACCTTTAAAGGACAAAAGAACAGATGATCAGTAAAGTCCAGTCAGTGTAAGAGCTATCCTGACTGAGACTTGAAAATTTCTCTTATTATGACACTAGTGACAAGGGTGTTTTAAATTTAAATTTATTCCAAAGTTTCTTTGATAAGCCTGATGCCTTAGGTTTTAACTTTCAGATTTTTCATATCCTATACTGTCTAGTGTGTAACTCTGAAGTTTCTTGTGGCCTGTTAGCTGCTGTTCTCTCATGCTGGTTAGACATAACAAGCCATTCTAAGTTTGCTCCCAAGGACACCTAGATTGTCCCAGGCTCCAAAATATGTAAACTAAGGCCTCTGAAGAGGAGAACAAACTTGGGGTAGTTACAACCTCAGGTAATGATGTAACTGGAGAATTGAGCCTAATATGCAAATTGACCAAATTTACAAAAGTGTGAAGAACTCATGATCTGTCACTCGTCTTGCATGTAGCCTTTGGCTTGCCCAGGGTATACCTTTGAAGGCCCTTCAAATAAACATCTACCTTTATTCCCTTATTCATGTCTAGTCTCTGTTTTTAGGCAGCCATCTCAGGCACAAAGCCAAACTCAGAACAAGTAAGTAAAATTGCTAACATCTATGATAGCATATTTAAAGGATTTAATTGAAAACCAAAACAAATCAAAAGATAACTTTGGTACATCAACAAGATGCAGTATAGACTTCAGTAACCTATAAAATTTTCTACCAAAAACTTAAGTGTTCTTATTGCACATTTTACACAATAGCTTTTAAACATTGTAGGAAATACCTAAAAATCACAACCAGTTGGCAATTCATAAAAGGACTTACTTTGACTGTTGACAGTTCTTGAGTGCATTAATACACTTGCCTAGAGTCAGGAGAGAGGTATTTATATTTCCACTCTCTTTCAGTCTGTCACCCTCATTGCGGGTCTTGGTGTATCTTTCAGAACCAGCAAGATCACACAATGACAATCTGAAAGCAGACAAGGAAAACAAAAAAATCACCATATCTACGTCTGAGATGCCAAATTATCCACTTTTAAAAACAATCACTTTTCCTCATCCTTCTGAAGTTTGTTTCCCTAATCAAATTTCCCACTATTTCCTGCTAAATATTTGCCCAACATACCTCCTGTTCCACCCCCATCCACCTCTTCAGCCTCTTCCATCTGGGGGCTTGCTTGAGTTCAGGAATAAAGAAGCCTGAAACTTGCGCTGAACAGAGGTGACAAGAGAGAACAGCACTGCAACCTGATGGCTTGAGGGAGAGGGCAAGTACTGCACAAGGGTGGGAGTGGGGAGCCACCATACACACAGGAGGCTCTGCCAGTGAGCGCTGGGTGCAGTACCAATACATCAACATGGAAGATAATTAACAACTGCATCACAAAAGACTCTTCTGAACTTACTCATTGACTCGGGTCACCCTTGGTGTTCCTGAATCTTCAATTTTCAGTACTTTAACTGTGAATATGCTGTGACTAAAAGGAGAAATTGAAATCAGTAGAGAAGTGATAGAGTAGACCAATACTTTCAAAACATACAATCTGATACAAACTTCTAAAGAGATGTTTATGTTGCATGTATGTATTGTTTTTTCCTTAGATATTTAGATGGTATAAAGTTCAGTGCTTTTGTGTAGTATTTCATAGAATACTGTGAGCTTTAGTACATGTTCATCTTAGTGAAGGATTGAATCCCTTTGGCACCAAGCATTGTGTCACATACTGCTAAAGGACACCAAAACTGAAACCTAGAAATCCAGACCTTGTTAAAGCCTTTTCCCTTCCTAGAGACTACAAGCCATATTTTAGTTTTCGCTTCCTCCCACACACCATCCTATGCCCAATGCTATTCAAAATGTTTCTTACCTTCTGCTGGAGCAATTATTTAGTTTTGTGCTTGCAATACTCTGGTGTTTCAAGCCCAGTTTTAGAAGTCTAAAAGCTTCTTTAGAGTCAGAAATCTGAACCCACTGCAGATCTTCAGGAAGAACAAAAATGGTAATTTTTTAGATAACATTACCAAAATAAGTATTATGGGGAAAATGCATGCACAGCAAGGACATGACACTTAGACATAGAAACATTTTACTATACCTGCTTCAGACAGATGTTATATGATGACAAATCATAAACATGCCTCCTCTCATAGGAAAGGAAGGGCAAGTACGTTACATGAATTCATCATTCTATTACCACATTAAGTATGCTCCATTCAAATTAAGTGAGCAATCTTAGCCTGAGCACAGCCAAGTCAAAAAAAGTAAGGTCTAACATGAGAAGAAAGCCTTATAGTCATATTCAGCAAGGCAGAACTCTATCTGAACAGCTTCTTTATTTTGTACCACAGTCAGGTGGGGAGGGAAAAGGGAGGAAGGGGAAGTCATATGGTTATCTTTCAGGGCCATCAACTTAACTGAAAAAAACCAGAAGAATTTTGTCTGCAATATGTTGACTATATGTCTGAAGTCTGCTTTTCTACAGAAAATACTGAAAAAAGCCCAGAAACAAAAATCTAAAAAACTATGGAGCCAATTATAAATACAGTTAAGAACTACTGGAATCTTTTTTTAGGAAAATGGAAAAAAGCAAACCACTAAAAAGTTTGTCAATTGTTTCCAATATTTCTCCCATTTCAAAGAAATATCAAGACAGTGGAAAGCAGAGGCTTTTAACAGTTACAGTCAAGAGTAAAGACAAAATAGTATTAAAGGTGTAGATACTTCTGAGTACGTAATGTTAATAATTTTGTTAATATTTTGACTTTTCTAATCTTAACATCATTACAGGTAGACCAACTTTTCCAATTACATTTGGCAATTTGTAATGTATTCTATTCACCTTTTACAAAAGAACATCCCTTGATGTCTTGAGCCAGGCGTAGTGTTTTTCTTTTCTTGTCATTTGACATAGGAATCAGTAGATCATAAAAACATTCATTGTAAATCTCCAAAAATGAAACCCAAACAGAAAATTTGATGTAATTTCTTGCAGTTGTGACAGATTGTTCTGAGTCTTTTGAGATACCTTCCAAATCTGCCAAGTAAAAAATATTACAAGTCACCATAGACCTAGTAAAGCGAGTTTCCTTTAAAAATTAACAAGTAAAAATTCATACTACAGCAAGCTAAAAAAACACTTCACCCATTCAAAAATCTATTGACATTTCCATCCCCTTTCTTAAATATCTGGAAGTCACATGTTTAACTTACATATTTGCAAGAGACACCTACTCTACTGCTTCCTTTTCTGCTTTTAAATTCTATCAAACACATACAGCTTGGTAAAAATTAGCCAAGTCTCTTCAGTATCTTTAGAAGACAGAATTAAATTGACAAGACACTTCATTTTGACTTTTTAAAGCAAACTTAGAATTTACATAGTTTTTTAAATGCTGGAATTAAGTTAATATAATTACATATAGGTACTCTAAAAGCCTGTCAGGGCACTACTTTTCTTTGCTATAACTTCAGCTCATTTAATGCCTGTTCAGGTATTCTTCTAACCATTTTATCCTTGTGGTTTTTTCCCCAATTACTTGCTTGGTATCCAATTCACAGGCATATAAAATTGAAAAGTACTCCTTTTTTTTAACATACCCCAGAAGACAGTTATTGACCTTAAGAAAGCTTCTTTGTCAGCTTTAATTGCAAACCTTTCATATAAAACATACCCTTAGAATCCATAGGTGCTTTGTTGGTGGTGTTAATCTGGTGGTCTACCTACAAAAAGAAAACAAACTTTAAAATACATTGTTGAAGTATAAGTTATTTCTAGCAGCTCTATTGTATTTCAAGATGGGAATATAGCATGTTTGCAGCATGCCAATGGAAAGATCCTGGCTGCACATCAGGTCTAGTTCAGTGCACCCGCACACTGCTATTGACAGGGCTGTTGTTACCTCAACACCCACCCCTGCCACTTCCCTTCCATCAGTGTACAGCATTTCAGCTTGCTGAATCGGAAGCAGCCTAGCCACAGAAAACTAGAGGGGTAGGAACCCACACAGAAACAGGGTCATTCAACAAGGTGACTTCAGGAGTCCAGTTGCAGTTTACACACTGTCTTAACCTGGTAAATCTAGGGAATTTTTTTCATTATTCATTATTTTATTTCGTTATTTAGCTAATACTGGATTCCATATTTTTACAGCTTACTAAGCCAACCCTCAGAAACAGAGGTAAATGTAGAACAATCATTCACTTAAAAACTGAAATAAGCAACTTATTGCTTTGTGATACATGCTTGAAATAAATGATACAGTTGAAATAAAGTCTAGATTTTACTAAGAGAAAGACATTTTTCTTTTGCTGAACTATTAAAAAACTAAAACCAAACACCTATAAGGTAGAGCTTAGGGGCTTCATATACTCCCTTCCCAGTCTTAGTTTTGGCTAGTTAGGTTTTGTCAGACACAGGACTTCAAGTGGAAATGCCTAAAGAAATGAAATCCATCAACTGAAATAAGCATGCTTAAGAGAAATAACATGAAATAAAAAACAGGTATGGTTTGGTTCAGGGTTTTTTTGTGTTTTGTCAGGAGTAGATTTCATAATACATTTTTCAAGTAAAAATTTTAGGTATTAGGTTTTACACATATAAAACACCCATCCAAACCTCTCTAGCAGTATATGCAAACTTTGCCAGCAAATTTGTAGGCTTAAGTGTTGTTCTTATGAACAGTTTCAGAAGCTAGAAAAGTGCATTCAAACGCACGTGAAAGGTTTTTCTGAAGTCCCTTCTGAAGGCTGACAGAGCCAGATTTAACTTACTCCTGTGCTTTGGAAGTCACAGAATTTTGCTGCCACCTACCTTCCATGTTAGAGCCCAGTAAACTAACCAACAGATAAAAATCAAGGCAACAGATACATCCATTCCTTTCAACACTAGCTATTACAACCTAGCATACCACAAGGGAAATGCTTAATTTTTTTTTGTTTAAAACAATTTAAAAAAACCCCAAAAACCAACCAAACAAAAATCAAAATAGTACCTTTCTAGTTCCAAATCCTAATGTATGCTTGGTTTTATTTTACATTATGCCACTCACTTCAGAATTAGAAGACACTGAGAAAAAGATATGTTTATACAAAATACAAATCCCTCATAACTGTAATTGGATTAAACAGCTTTAGAATTTCAGTCAGCTCCTAAAACTGGAGTATGTTTCTGGACTGCTCAACAGTGAGCCGTAAGAAAAAAGTCCGGCAGAAACCCATCTGTTATTCAAAACTTTAAGTCCACTAGCTTTATAGTTCTGCTGTTTCAAACATATTTTTGCTTCCTTTAGGGATATTTCTCCAACTGAAAGGACAACAACCTCAAAACTAATAATTTCTGGCAAGTAGCCTGAAAGACAGTGTGTTCTTTAAAGGATTGGACCTACTACCATCCCCAGAAACAGAGAGGGAACTATTTACAATAAGATCTTATTAAGCACCATTAACCCCAGAGGATAAATTATCAGGTGCCCAAGCCACAGGAAAAAGAAAAAAAAAAGCTTAGTGTCTAGATGCTCATGAGGTATTCAGCTACAAGACAAAAATCCCCAGGAGAACAGGGTTCATCAAATCTACTGCTCACTTTACTGCTAATCTGAAGAGCTGACTGCCAGCAAATATAGACATCCAGGGTTAAATACAGCCAGTCTCTTCCCACTGAAAATGAAGAACATGGAGCTATCTAAAGATACATGTACTCATCAATATAGAAAGCAGTGCTCCTCTACCTCTTTTATTAGACGAAGTAGTGAATTTTTAATAGCAGTTTCTTCTCTCACTTGGTTTTCAGTCAGCTTTATATAATCTCTACACCGATGTGGTTTGAGATCCATTGCTGTGTATAGCTTTCCTTGAATACTTTTAAACAACATATCCATGGTCCTTGGCAGAATACCAACATCATCTTCTGTCCCTGAAAGGACATACAAAAGAAAAATCCAACTATTATAAGGGATACAGATAAATGAGGACAGAAAGCTAATATAAATCTCAAGGCATACATGAGGAGTTTGAAGACAACTTACAGCATGAAGAAGTTTCCTTTGTATTCTCAAGATAACAAAAATACAATTACAGAGTTTTGAAAAGTACTTGGCCTTCAGGAACAGATCATGCTCTATACCAATAATGGGTTTAACATAAAACAAAAACTGCTGGAGTATGTTGAGTAAGATTAGACTTAAGGGAAAACAAATAAGAAAAACTTCATGACCAAGAGACATCTGATAAAGATTTGCAATTTTTCAACTGTACTTCATAAGTTGCCTTCGCTCTCTCAAGGAAGTAATCTTGAAATAAAACTCGTGAATGACCTCTTAGCTGCAGTCCTGTACTAATTCCACAGAACCTCCAAAACAGTTTCTAGAAGCCTTACAAAGACTCATTCCTTTCCCTGCCCCAGGCCCTTTTCTCTGAATATACTACTTTTGAACCTAAAAGACAAGGAGTCAAATAAAAGCGTCAGTGTACACTTGATCTTTCTGAATCCAAATGCAAGTTTAAAAAGGCTTCACTTACATTTGATTTCTAAACCAGAGAAAAGGGATGAGTGGAAGAAGAACTACTGTTCTGTCTCAGGCTGGTAGTTTCTCCTGCTTTTGAGACAGATGGACATTTAATAGTTACAGCCCTAGCTGTGTCACCTCAGAACTAATCTAAAATTTGGTTGGCACTCAAACCCCTAACCAGTAGCCAAATACCACATTAAATTCACATACTCTTGCATTACATTTATTTCTCCTCATCTCCTCTCTAATGTTTTTTTTTGTATATTGCAATGCCAGTTGTATTTCAACGTAACATGAAGAAAGGAACAGTCACTGGTGAACAAGGAAAAGTCCTGAAAACCTGTTTCATCCTTCACTTAGGTCCTTTGCCACTGACTGAATACAGGCTCCAATGTTAAAGTGCAATAACAGAAGAGTAAATCATGGCACCCAGTATGCAACATTTTGCCCTGACAATTTTTATCAAAGTCCTAAAAATAAAAAAATAATAATGAAAAAGCTTCTAGTCTAAAAAAATGTCAATCAAAAATTCTTGAAACCGCACACAATATACGCCAAACTAGTCAAGCACTGGGGACTGTACACATGAGGAATTGTTGGGGGTTTTGTTATTAACTTTTATTTATTAGGACAGAATAGAACATCCCATTATTGCTCCAGACAAATGATAATTGAAAGTACTGGCAGTGGTCTTTAATTATAATCCAGCTAACAGAAGACTGCTTAGAAAATAACATCACGTCAATAAAGATCAGTTTCATGTGACACAACTCATTGTCCTTTTACTATTTCTTTGTATAAAATAAATGGTATGGCATCCAGATCTGCCTTTTCATTATGGGAGAAACTGTTTCCATGTAAATCAGATCACCTTGTTTGTTAAAATGTTTTGAAAAATAACTGAAGAATGACATCTTTGACCACAAAGGATATGGAGCTCTAACAGAACAGAAACAGTGCATCAGGAGACAAGTCTTCCTTCCTAGGACATTATTAAGCTTGGGAACTCAAGCCAAGACAGAAATACATTAAAATAATCAAATATGTTTCAAAACATTTATTCTCTGCCTATCATAATTGAAACACTCAAATATTGTTTCTTATTTGTGCATATAACCTTTATAATAATAATAATAAAACTCAAGAAAATGCTAGTCTGGTATAGAGTGACACACTTTTCAAATCCTGTAATATAGAACATGTATTTTTTCCAACGCCTCCTCATCCCTGGCATACTAGATACTTGGAAAAAAATAGAAAAATCACACATACCTGTTTGAAATTATAGAGCCTTAGAAAGTAACATGACTATGTGTTTACATTAACTCTAATAGTGACTCTGTTGGCAGTTAAATTTGATATAGAAAGAGGCTTTCAAAGACTATCTATATTCAACAGAAGCAAATGTATAGAGACTACAATTCAAATAAAGGAAAAAGTTATGATGTTGCTGCTAGAAGTAATCCTTTAAAAAACCAAAAAGTGCTCTCAAGAACTCATTTCTACTCATACCTTGGAAAGTGTAAGTTTTCCCAGCATTTGTAACACCATATGTAAAGACAAGACGATTATATCCATCTAGGAACTCTTGCACCGGCTGCTTCATGGTACCTTCAAAGAATTCTTCTTGGGTTGTTTCAGGTCCAAACACCTGGGTATTACCAAGAAATATTTCTACTTTGAGCAATTATTAGAGACTTCTAATGAATCTTTTAAATTCTGCTTGTTAATAATCTTAAAGACTATAAAGTTAAAAAATACAGTTTGCTTGGTATTCACTAATGTAAGTTAAAACAATGTGTACCAGAAATAAATCAAAAAACTTTCAAAGACCACTCATTTACTTGTGAAAAAGTGAACTTCTGTAACATCTGTCCTGCAGTTTTTTCACTTAGTCGACTCAAATAGTGCTGGGGGGGCTTCAGTACAATATTTGTTGAGTCTTCAAGTGAAACACAGTCCTATTAAAAGGAAACAAGCAATGCAGCCATGAAGAGCCAATAAAGCGCTCAGCTTACAGGGAAAACAAACAGAAAAACCCCACAAACACAATTTTAAGGGTTTTGAAACTAAATAAATGTCACACCTGTGATCCATTTTCTCTTTCCAGTGATGTAAATGGCCTGATACGAAGGCAAACTTGTATGTGTCCCTTAGACTCCAAACTGCCCCTCTTAAAAAAAAAATTAAAACAGTTAGAAATTTGGTTCTTTTCTTGATAATTCGCATGTTTAAGCAGTTTTATTTCATCAGGTGGTTTTGAACAGATTTATTTGATAACATGGGAATCAAAACTACTTCACTACATCACTTTCCACAGGTACTCAGGCCCCTGCAGAAGTTTGCTGTGATAAGTTTATCTTGCAGCTCATATATGTAAACACTGAATTCAGGCCAACAAAAACATTCTATGAACTGGCAATTAGCCTTATTCACAGAAAACTGATGTCCCACATAACTTGTCAAAATCCTACACATCTCTTTAAAAGTAAAAAAAAACAAAGAAGCTTTTCATCTTCTCTGTAAAATTCTGATTATTCTTACCTATGAAAGGACTAAGCTTATGTTTTAATAAATAAATATCCAAACGGTAAAGTTTTCTTACCTGGCTTGTGTCTGAGCTTGAAGAAACCAAAGAAAATTCAGAGGAGAGATCTGTTTTAATATCTTCCACACTTACTGGTCCTGCTCTTGGAGATGGCTCAATGCTAGCAATATAGGATGGTCTGTAAAACTTCTCATTATCCAAAGTCAGTTCCATGCTGCAAGATAAAATAAAACTATTTTGTGCTCTCTAATCATAAAACAGAGCTCCTGAAGTCCCTTAGTAGATGAATGTGAAACTGGAAATTGCAAGTTTTTTAAGGAGAAAGCTTTCTTCATCCAAATAATAATTTACATAGCACCTTTCTGATGGCTGGGGAGGGGGTCTGCAGGGGGGCTTGCATCATGAATTGAGAACAGCCACTCTTCTTTAAACGGAAAGCAAATGTTTACCAGGGAAAAGCCTCATGTACCACAAACTTGCTAAAAACCACGTGTGACAAGAAAGATAAAACTTAAAAAAAAAATGTAATTCCATATCAACTGCATCATTCCATTATAGTGTCCATTTAGAATGTCATGGAATGATAAACACTTGGTGTTACAGAGATAACACAATGTAGCTTAACACAGTTCAGAGATGTTCCAAAGACTAACAGATAATTTTAAGCTAGTGAAGGGCCTGAGTAAACTAGAAAACCTCATGCCAGAGTACAAGTTAAAGTATTGCTTCTTAGTAACTTTACAGCTCAGCAACTAACTTAATAATCTATAAATTACTTTTGTGCATTTTACAATTTAAGCAGTGAAAATTTGCTATAAATAAAAGAAAAATTATTCAGTGTTGATAGTTGACAAGCAAGTTTCAAAATAACCTTCAAAAAGGGAATTTTATTTTAAAATATTAACATACTTTTTCTGCACTTTACTCTCCTATTGATTTTTCCAGTGCTATTACAGATGTGATGTGGCAGCTTTTTTTTACAGCTCAAGTTTAAAACAACCCATTGGACAATTACTAAAAGACTATGGCAGCAAAGGATCCAGCAATCAGACTCCTACCACACGACTGCCTACATTTTGAAGCTTCAGACTCAACAACTCAATGGTCTTTTAGTGCTCCATTGCCCTGTCTAGGCTACAGCAAAGCATATAAATTGTTTTACTAAATACTAGTGGAGAACATGCAGTCGTCATTAAGGCAATGGACAGAGTAGGACTGGTTCAAAACGCTTTTGCTCAAGAAGTGTGTTGCTTTCCTGCCTACAATGCAGCCCCATTTTCATTTCTCCCACCATAAAACCTGAGATATGTCTGCACTTCAGTGTCAAAACACTTTAAGGGCTCAGTCTTCCTATCTAGGCTGCAAAAGCCAGACATAACTTTAGCAGTTAGACAAACGCCATCAGGCTGCAAATGAGATAAAACTGTGCATAAACCAAGCACCAATGTTTACTTTGTTTCTATTATTTTTTTTTTGGCCAGGCATCTGTATGAAAAGCAGGAAAATCTTGGCCTGAAATACCATCATGGCTTGAACAAAGACTGACCTGTGAATAAGCTACTGTTGGAAAGAAACATACCTGTGCTGTCACGATCTGGAAGTCTTATTCATCAGCTACACAAAGCCACACTGCAAAGCTCTTATCAGTCCTTTACAGGAAACATATTTGTTAGATGACTGACATGTAATTGCTTTAAATCTGAGTTTAAAGTGTGATTTGTCAAAAATGTGTCCTCATTCTGTACCTTTTTCTTTAAGGAGCAAAAGACAATCACTAAGCTGTGCATACAAAGCCAGAGCTGAAAGTATTCGTACAGCCCAGTGGTCAGGACAAGGACGTTCAAGCCCTTACAGAGTGCAAAGCCCAAGGTGTGGACTGTTTATCTGCCTCCACGTTGAGTCACACAGCACTGTAAATGCTTCCAGGTATTCTGGTGTGAACAACCATAAGGCCCGGCTGCAGGCACTAAAAGGTACTCGTATCCGGGGATGTGTTACTATAAGCTTGCTAACCGTTGCAATAGAATTTAGAGCTGCAAACACCCTAAAAGAAGGTGATCCCCAGAGGCCCATACAACAAAGCATGGTCATAGCACACACACACAGCCTGTGGTGCCGCCAGGCAAAACAAAAATAAGCAGAAAGAGCTCCAAACCGCACAATAAGGATGGCACCTTACATAAAAGCTAAAGCACATGCCTTACACCAAATAAAAAAAAAAAAAAAAGGTAAATTTTCCTCTCTGCAGGTATCAACCTTTCACTTCCAGGCTTTGCACTATTTGCCTGTTCCTCCGAGACACAACCACCGCGGCTTTGGCAGCAGCCCAGGCCCTGCAGGCCCCACCGAAAACTCCTCACACCCCACAGCTCCTCCCGCGTAACGGCGATGGCAGCGGGGTGAGCCAGGGGGAGCGGCCTCCGCGCCGCCACCACAGAGACCACCCACACCTCTTCCTGACCCCGCAACCCCGCGTCACAAGCACCACGTCCCCTCTGCCAGCGAAGGCCCAGCGCCCCCCACACGGCCCGGTCCGGCTCACCCGCCTGGCCCCAGCCGCTCCTGGGCTCACGCTCTGCTCCGGCCGCGGCTTCTTTTCGAATCCGACCAATAGTAGCGCACGGCGCCGCGCGGCCTCCTGGGAGAGCAGCACTGCTGCGGCGCAGGGCTCGACGGGAAGTGTAGTCCCGGAGGGGCGGGGCCTGCCNGGCCTCGGGGCCTCCGCCACATGGGGCCGCCAGCGCCCGGCCCCGTGGTGACAGCAGGACGTGGGCTGCCGCCGGAAGGCGCCCTGGCCCCGCCGGGCCTCCCTTCACCTGCCTGCGGCGCCCGGACTTGGTCTCTCTCAGGTGCGGCAGAAGGATGAGTGTAAGTTCGAGCTCGTCAGAGCTCTGGGTGATTACAGGCCTCTTGCTGTCTGTTTGTAAACAGGATAATCGCTGTTTGCAGGTACTTAGAGAGAAGAGGCCAAGTGACCTGCTCGATGCCTTGCACCAGAGCAGGGATCAGCTGAATTGGAGAACTCCCGTTTTAAGATGAGGAGGTCCTTGTGCCTTACCCTGGGTTCCAGTCCTGACAAATGACAGCTGTGGAAAACACTTAATATGGTACCTTTGTTTAAAACCTTGTCCAGGTAGAAATTGTTGCTGTGTGCCAGGTTTGCATGATGGGCATTTAATTTCTTAATCAGCAATGAGAGAAATTCTTTGGCTTTATGTTCAAAACAATGTCATCACGCCCATCAGATTATGAGTTTCAGGGTATGGAAATGTACAGGATTTGGTATAAAAATTCACCATGAGTTTCTCTTTAGAATCAGACAGAAAACCTTTCAACATTAATAAGAAATGTCTGCCAGTTTTGAATTGAAAAAAAAGACAAGTAACTTGAAAGTAGTCAGTATCTGCCAAAACCTAGTGTTTGTTTTTCATTTGAAGAAAAGAATGACATCAAAAGCAAGCAATTCAGTAACAGAATAATTCTACACAGATTTTGTACTAGCTGCTGTGATAAGGTTGTCTTTAATGTTAAACCCTGTCTTTCTTTAAACAGAGGCTGTGTCACATCAGTGAAAGAGCTATACTAAAGGATTTCAGTTTGGTTATAGGCCATGTTGTAAGAGTTGGTCTTTTAACAGCAGAAAATGATGCAGTGTCGAATTTGAAATCTTGGCTAGCAAAACTGAAAAGTTCTTGAAATCATACTCTTAAGACTTTGGCTAACCTTTTCAAAATTATCTTGGTTTCTATCCTAAACAGAATTCAAACTACTGAACGTGCCTAATGCCAAACCACCTTTTTCATACCAGGAGGGAACTAAGAATGACTCTTGAAGTAAAGGAAAAATTAGTTCCTGGGAGAAAACTTGAAAGTTGTTGTCTTCTACTTGTTGTAAAGGAAAACTGAGTATCTCAGGATATTTTGCAAGGTATATTCCTAAAAACATTGGGGTCTATATCCTGCAGAAAATTATTCTTGCTAAGTTGGGGCATAACAAAGCTCCTGGTACAGGCAATATTTTGATTTTGTTTGAATATTAGATTTCTGAACCTGTTTTTATGATACTGCACATGCTGCATAAATTAAACTAGTATCTCCAAGGACTCCCATCAGGATACTGAAAGGGCAAACTAAACCACAATCTGACATGTGTTCCTAGCCTCACGCAAACCATGATAGAGAAAACATTAGGTCAGCATAACCAATCCAGCCTGCTTTGGAGTGGGAGATGATGAAACTCCATCTATGTAAATAAACTTTATGGCTTTCTACCAATGTATTCTTCTTAAAATGGTTTGTGCAAGGACACCAGTTGCAATAAAAATATCTGCTGCTAAAACAGCATTCAGCAACTTGTTTGCCCCCGAAACCTGATGATGTTTTGAGTTCTCTGTGACTTGTGTAGCGCGTTTGCCACTCACAAGAAGAAAAGGTTTTTTAAAGGACTTATTAGAACTGTTACCATTACCCTTAGAAACTTACGTTCCTATTTGAGACAGGATTCAAAAGTTGTGGATAGTCTGCTCATGACAGTGATGAGATGATGCCCCATGGGACAGCATATCTCAGCTTGCTTTTACATTATTGTCAGAATGAATTAGAGATGCAGTCAACATTCCCCAGCATCCTTCAGCACATCTGAGTAGCAGCCAAACCAGAACTGGCTTCAGTTTCTTTGTACTCAACTCACCTTCCCCAGGGAATTAACCAAGTACTTGAGTTTTCTGTCATCACTCTCGGTTCTGCTGTGCTTCCCCATGCCCTGACAGCACTGCCTTTCATCCTGGGCACAAGCCAAGTCCTTCTGCAGGGGTCATTTGGAGCTGACTGGCAGGAGCACTTCTGTTGTTGTTGCAGAGATGTCTTGGAAGAAAGTGGTGCATTGTGTAATACTCCTGTAGTCTGCCATGCCAGCCTTTTTTAATTGCTATCTTTCAGGGCAGGGCATATCATTTATCCTGTTACTTGCACAGTCTAGTGGATGCATTTCACACTTCCTTTAATTTGATCCTGTACCCTCATTGCCCCACTCCCATCAGTTGCCTTCAGGCTTCTAATGTACATACAGCTGATTTTATGAACTCATGACTTCACAGGCTGTTGATTCACTCATTTATCTTTAGCAATGTAGCTCTGTTTTCTTTTATCATCTATTTTAAGCAATGAGCTACTTCTTCAGTCTTACAGGTTTGCCTTGGGCTTGCAAGGCTTTGCCTCGGGGGACACATGTTGGCTTTGGGACAGGGTACTAGACAAAGAAGGGAGTTGGCCAAGGTATCAGGCTCCTCTCTCTGGGGGAGGCAGGAGCTTTGTGTCCTCAGTTTGCAAATGCTGCTGCTGTTTTGTAGCTAATTTTGTTAACTGAGTAATTGGGGGGGTTCAGGTGGGGTAGGAGGATACCACTGGAAGGAGCTCACAGATGGTTGTGAGGCTATTCCTTTGAGGTGCTCTAGGAATATAAAATACTGTTTGGAAAATGAATCATAGGCTCACTGGCAAAGTGGGGGCCTCAGGAGTATATTCATATATGAGAGAGCCAGTCAGGAGCCTGGAAAGGAAGGAAGGGATCACTCATGGACAGCTGGAGGCACCTGTAACACCTGGTGCTGGACTTAGGCCTTAATGCTTGTCCTCGGGACGCTGCCATGCTTGTACTTCTCACAGATGTAGTAAGGCCACCTGGTCCCATGCTGGTGTTTTATGTAATGAAAATGTGCTACATGTGCTCAACATACCATTTTTAAATCTTCAAAGCTTCATGTGAAAATCTGTGCTTCAGCAAGAGCAGCTTTGTCTTAGATAGGAGATTTGAAATATATTTTCTGAAATGTATTTCTTTCAGTTTGCATAATTCAAGACTTCGACTTCGGAAAGAGTGCAGTTGAGACAAAAAAAAAAACTATTGCTGTGTCTTCCTGTTTCTCCCCCAACCCTCTGGAATTCCTTCTGTCTCTCTTTGAATTATTGCATAATTCTCTGATGAGCTAAAGAGATTATTTCAGCTGTAACCAACCTCTAAATCTTGTAATTAAACCAAAATTTTTCACTTATTCTTTGTAATGCTTTAATATAAATAATCACTGTTTTTAAGGTCAGATTTTGCATTTTCTTCTGCCTCTCATAAATGGTAAGAACTGTTTTCACATTGTGACACAGGTATTTGTCCTATAAATGTTTTAGCTGTTTTGTCTAAGAGTCATATGGTGAATGGTGTAGTTAGTTTT
>VZTN01014206.1:10784-23545 GCA_013400515.1 Erpornis zantholeuca | reverse complement strand
TTGTGTGAATCACTTATATTTTAATTTGGTTTTTTTTGAGGTTTTTTTCATTGCTATCAGACACACATCCCTCCAGAAGTATTTTTCAGGAGAGCAAAGATTTAGACATAATTACTTACCCTTCACATCAGATTCAAATAAGGACAATATGAACCCAAAAGCTCATATTTCCAGACTGTTTTAAAACCTTTTTCTCCCTCCATGAAACATGAAGAGAATCAATATTTCACAGCAAGTCTATATAAAACACAGAAAGGCTACAAGCTATGTGAAGTATGGCTACATTTGGGCTAGAGTTTTGACATTATTTGAATAGAGAAATCTGAAGCATTTCGTCTTGATTATAAAACCCTTAGGAATACCCTGGGTGTTTCACCACATGCTAGGAGAGATGATGGTAGAAAACTGGCAGAAGTTATCTCTTCCCACCCAGTTTTACTGATTCAGACATGGCAATTTTGTTGGAAGAGTCTGCTGGCAATCAATATGTCTCAGCTTGCTCCTATATGCCTTGCTGAGAGGAGAGAAAGCTGTTGGAAAAGAATCAAGACATGAAACTTTTTCTAGTCTAGTTTAAAGCTTATGAAAGCAAATGATCTCCAAGGCACTAATCCTTTCACCTTGGTAAACATGCAATGAATCTAAATGGAAAATAACCAGAATGGCTCCTCCCTACTCCTTGTCCTTCTGCAGCAACACTGGATCTTACAGGCTGCATGATGGTGTCTGCCTTGCCACTGTAGGGCTCAAGTTTGTGAAAAAATAAATAAAGAAAGAATAAAGAAAAAAGACAAAAAAAATTTTGAGAGAACACAGGAAAAGGAAGAGTATGCATTATCAGACAGAAAATCAGCACTTTGCCCTACATGAACAAGAACAGGTTTCACAAATGTGAATCTTTTCTGGCAGCATCTTTGTTACAGCTAGTGACAGGCACCCAGTCTCCTGATCTGCCTGTCTTTCTTGGCATTAATTCTGTAGGTAAGTAAAAGAACATGGCTTTGAATAACAAACAAGTTGAGATGTTACTTGTTCCTAAGTAATTATTTAGCAGAGTTTCCTTATTGACCAAATATTTTTCTACATGATATAAACAAACCTAGTTTACTGAGCCCTGGAGGCAATAAACATAATCACAATTTTTATGTGAGGTATTTGTTTACTTACTTAATAATATTAATGGATTATCAGTAANTTTCTTAGGAAAGATGGCTAGGTATCAGTTGTTTGCTGGCTAAATGATACAGATCATGACCTGATGCTCTGGCTCAAATCATCATGGGCTGACTGTGATGACAGGCAATTGAATCATAGAATCATAAGGTTGAAAGGGACCTGAAAAACCATCTGGTTCCAACCCCCTTCTACTAGAGCATGTTGCTCCGAGCCCCATGCAATTCCAGGGGCATCCACGTCCTTAGACAGCTTGTGCCAGTGCCTCACCACCTGANGCATTAATTCTGTAGGTAAGTAAAAGAACATGGCTTTGAATAACAAACAAGTTGAGATGTTAATTGTTCCTAAGTAATTATTTAGCAGAGTTTCCTTATTGACCAAATATTTTTCTACATGATATAAACAAACCTAGTTTACTGAGCCCTGGAGGCAATAAACATAATCACAATTTTTATGTGAGGTATTTGTTTACTTACTTAATAATATTAATGGATTATCAGTAATTTAATGTGCCAGCTCAAATAACACCATACCCCTCTGGAAACTTACCATCAGGTCAAAGTAGAAAACTTTCTTTTTTCCGTTAAGGAACAAAGAGTGTCCTTAAAAATAGCATTTTGTGTATAGCCTCCTAAGGTTATAGTGAAACAAAGGAGTAGTGAAATTTACAAAAGCTCCAGTAAAGTATATTATACTTGGATTTTAATCAATAACACTGCATGTTTCTTTACTGAAGCTGTATGTCAGCAAACCATCCCCATTTTTTCTGAGAAACACTTTTCTAAGAGCTGCCAGTCCACTCTGCCCTTTTCTAAATCCATCGATTTCTTAGGAAAGATGGCTAGGTATCAGTTGTTTGCTGGCTAAATGATACAGATCATGACCTGATGCTCTGGCTCAAATCATCATGGGCTGACTGTGATGACAGGCAATTGAATCATAGAATCATAAGGTTNGGTATTGGTTTGTGATAGACCACTGATTGTCATACTTCAAGATAAATTTCTCCATGCTTTAGAATTTTCCTTAAAAAAATACATGTCTCTGGGGGAGAGAGAGGTGTTCCAGACCTGCTAAACTATATCTATCTGATTCATATGAAGACTGATTATGTTGATGCAGCAGGCCAAATTCAGCAAAATCCACCTAATGTGTGGCAAGAGGCACTGCTCTGCACCAGACATATTCTGGTAAACAGATTTCCTCCTAACGCTCTGCCAGCAGGGAGCCTGCAGGGGAGCAGTAGGAGTCTCAGTTTTCCGTCATGGCGCTCTGGTTAAGAGCATTTTTAGGTGCTCTTTGATGCTTCCCTTACACCAGTCAATCCAGTATAAGGATTTCATTATCCCACTGCAATGGGACAGTGGCATGAAATATAAATAAAGAAAAAATAAATGGAGCAATTGATAATAGAAGCATAAGGTTATTGGCTAGGCAATGTCTTCAGTCTCTACATATCTCACCCAGGCTGCAGTTAGATTTGCCTGCCTCATATTGCTCTCTTAGTGCCATTTCTATGATTAGAGTTTACTCTGGGCTTTCAATCAAAACGCAGCCTGTTTCTTGAGAAACCTGTGAAATTTCCTCTTCAGACATTTAATGAGTTAAAATTAGCTGGTGCAGAAAGTCAGTAGGAAGTTCTCTGTCTCATCTGAACTCCATAACCTGGGGTAAGGCCTGAGATGAAGAATGACACTCTCCATTCATTTGCATTGCATATTTGGGTAGCTGGCACAGGTTAGAACACAGCAGGGAAAACTTCTGTCAGGAGAAGAACAGCCATGTGATTGCAGGACACAGTCACCTGTACTCTCCCCAGAGGTAATATTTCAGGAACCTGAATGAACAAGGCTCACAGCACCATCTCATCCTCCCTAACCATCTTGGAATTTTTTCTTCTGTGAGCTTTAATGCAGCACAGTCATGCAAGCCCTATTATTCCTTCACCTACATTAAAAACAACGGAGCTAGGCAAAGATTATTCAGTGGGCAAAATGATAAAAACAAGCCACTGGTAGTCTTTACAACTAGTCGGTCTATTTCAATGTGCACTTGAAAATATTTTCCTTGCTATACGAGGGCGTGAAGCCACAACAAAGGTACTCAGTATTTGCTTGTAAAGCATATGTACACACAAAGAGCCTGAGACTCCCTCCATGCCGTCTGAAATACTGGAACCGTGCTTAATGCAATCTGCATGCTGAAATACCAAAGCATGCTTGGACTAGCTGAGAGAGGCAATTAGGAGTTTCCTCACTTCGTTTCTTCATCAAGCACTTTAAAGAAAGTGAAGGTTTTTTTTTTTTTTTTTTTTTTTTTTTTTTTTTTTTTTTTTTCCCAGCAGAATGAAAGTGTGAAATGCTCTCACTTAAAAAATGCTGACTGGTTCCAGAAGCCATTAACAAGAGTCGTCCAATCACCTGGTTTTGAGGGGAAAAAAGGCAAAGAATCGGTTCTGGAACATGTAGAAAATTTGTCTACGATTTTTTGATAGGATATTATATGACATGACGACTATGATAATACCAGTGTTACAGTAAGCAGGGGCTACCCCACCCATGATCTTGCTTCAGGGCATGGCACTAAACACACAATGCTGTCAGTCTAACAGTGACTACTTGTCATAGTAAACCAAACGGCTCTAGTATTCTTATCATGTTTGGAGGAAGAAAATGAAAAAAAACATTGTTCAAAGAACATTAAAGGGAATGTTTCTTTTATGTTGAAGGTATAATTTATTTAGATACAGCTGCATTTAGTCAATTTTTCCTCTATCATATCACAATAACCTTGGAACTTTCGTACAAAATACAGAATGTGGTCCATCTACACGGGTATTCTGTCTCCAGTGACCAGCACCAGAAGCTTCTGAGGTAGGCAAATGTTAGAATATCTCTGCCCATGACAGAATATCTGCTTCATCCTCTCCCAGCAATTAAGGCTTTATGCTACCCTTAATATGGAAAGACAAACACTGAAGTATAAGATTTTCTATTTCTATTTTTATATTTTCTGTTAATATAGGAGTTCCCATGTGTTTGGTTTATATCCATATCAATTTAATTGTTTAATCCCAAATTGTCTCTGATTTCTAGGTGCCAACAATAGCCCTTGCTAATGAGAGCTAACTGCAAGATGGGGGAAAAGAAGTGTTTCTTTTTCTGTGTTGAATTTACCATCTTGGCATTGAGTGGTGCCTTGGTGTTACAATTTTTTTTCTGTCCCTTTCGGACTTGGCTATTTCCTCGCTCATTTTGCCCAAATACTTCCGAGTCTGAACCATATGACAGGCTCAGCATCATGGTTAATGCTCAGGAGCAGAGTGAGCTGCAAGAAAGAAAAACAGGAGTAACTTGTTACTGCATCAGAAGCAGCTGGAAGGCAGCACAACTAAGATGACACTAAATAGTGAAGGATGAAACACAGCAAAAGTGCAGGAAAAACAAGTTGTTTACCGAGTATATTACCAGGAAATGGGAGATAACCCTGCTAAAGCATGGACTGTTTCCTGCTTCACTTGTGCTGACAGGGGAGGTGGGAATGAGAGGAAATGGAAGAGCTGTCCATCAGAGACAGCTCAGTTGAGTCAGCATGCAGGGCACCATCTATAACTGGAAGGAAAAAATCAGAAGATACAAAGCCAGATGGTTTGATCCCAGGACCATGTATTCTTCTAGCGGAGGCTGACCCTTACACATTGTACCTTTTCCTCACCAGTTTTGGCCATTTCCCAGCAGTCCTAGACAAAATTCTGCTCATCAATATTACCATTTCAAACTTGATATGAGAGCTGTAGAGATGGATGGCACAGGCTCGTCTGGATATATTAATATGAATTTTTTTTCCCCATAAAAAATCATAGAAAGTTAAAGGGTTGGAATGGACCTTAAATATCATCTAGTCTCAATCCCCCTGCCATCTGCAGGAACACCTCCCACCAGACTAGGTTGCTCAAGGCTTTATCCAACCTGGCTTTGAACACTGCCAGGGATGGGGCATCCACAACCTCTCTGGGCAACTTGTTCATGTCTCACCACCCACAAGGTAAAAAATTTCTTCCTAACAGCTAGTGTATTTTTCCCCTCTTTTAATTTGTATCCATTACTCCTTGTCCTATCACTACAGTTCCCATTGAAGGGTACCCTTCCTTGTTTCCTGCTTTTCCTCTCCCTCTTTCCTGGTTTCTCTCTCCCAGTTTCCCTGTAGGCCTTCTTTCAGACACCAGAAGGTTGCTATGAGGTCTCCAGGCAATCTTCTCTTATAAAAACTCTTTCAAGTATTGGAAAGATGGTTTATATAAAAAAGGAATGCTACAGCTAGCCTAAAAGGTATATTATTTTTCTAATTTGCATCAAGAGCAGCATATATTGAATATATTGAATATATTCACTTTATTATTCTTCTGCCAGTACTCCCTATAATCTGAGCTAGTGTTCAGCCATGTTTCTAAATTACTGGGAAGACTGTAGAGAATCATCCATTTCCTTATGTTTTGGAGTAGGCATGCCAAAATCATAAGTTGAAATAAGTCACTTAAAACTACAAAACATGCTGCAACTAGTGGAAACTTTTCGGAAATGCGACTTTATCAGCTAAGAGATTGCAGTAAGGAGTCTGTGCCAAAAGGAACCTTCCGTTTGAGTGCAACTGATGATGTGATGAAGGAAATTTCTTCTGAGGAACAATTTCTCTTCCACTGAAGCCAGTTAAGGCATAGGAAAGTGTTTGGAGAATCTACTGGAGAATCTATTCCTTGCTCAGTCCAAGGCTTTCTTTACAGAGCCACAAAACTAAGTTCACGCTGTTGTTTTGAAAACCAAAAACTGCAGACCAGGCTCTGAGGGTAGGGAACATCGGTGTCTTTTGGACTCTGGGAGTGCCAGGAATGGTTTTGGGCTTAATTGCCCCTCACAGGTAGGTGCTACTGCCTTCTGAGGGGAAGAAACAACACAGCAGTCAGGAAGACAGAATGTTAAAGGGAATTTGTCCATAAAATCCCAAAAACAAAACAATGCGCCCAAACCTGACTTAAGCAGAAAGCTCAAATCACAAAAAAACTGTGTCAAACTGCATCCCAGCCAAGATCCAGAAGGGGTTTCCCCCATGCTCTAATGAAAAACAGCTCAGCCTCTGAATATATTGTGAGAGCAAAGGCAGAGCTCCCAGCACACTGTTGAGTACAATCTCCCCATGCCAGCTGATCCTGCAGCTGCTGTCCAGCCCCCTCCAGACCCAGCCTGCTGTGGCTCCCCAGCTGTGGGGCAGCACCAGGCAGTGCCAGGTGACCCCGGGTGCCTCTGCCTCGCCAGGCTGCACCAGCCTTTGCTCAGGGTAAAGGGCACAAATACCACTCGCCCCAGGCAGGTGTCCCTCACAGGCAACTCCTGCCACCCCGAGGGAGGGATGTGTGTCCCTTCTGGGCAAACATCCCTCCTGTGGCAGCATCCCTCCCGCCCAGCATCGGGGACATCCCTCACAGGTTTCTCCCTCAGTGAGCCTACCCAGCCTCTACTCATCTTCTTAGAAGAAAGGGCGGGTGGGTAATAGTAGAAACCCTTCTTATGGTGACATATTTCATTTATTATTTCATATTCTACAAAAAACAGTTTATTTTCTTTTTAAATGAGTAGTTACTACTTAAATTTCCATAATCATGTTGTCAATAAGACAATTAGCTGGGTAGACATATTCGCAATATTCAGATTTTTGATATTGTAGATAGACCTGGGGTGACATTTTCAAATGCACATGGGAATTCATTTCTCCTTGATACCACACAGATACAAACAGCAGAAAATCCTACTGTGTGTCTGCATTTTTAGCTGCTAAATACCTTTAGATTCTGATTCTTAAGGACCAAGATTAAAATCCCAAATATGTTTAAATCTATGTTAAATTCCCATTGATTTCCACAGTCCCAGGATTTCTCCTTAAATCTGTATTCAAGCATATAAATAGTCTGTTTTAATAAGTATTTAAATCCTGAGCAGCTCTCTTATTTAGGTAAATATGTATTCTAATGTAAATTTTGAAATTTAACAGCAGACCCATACTTTTAGAAATCTTGCCTGTATCATACATGTGACAATTTTCATTATTTAATCATTTTAAAAATACAAAATATAGACCATCTTTTGAGCATTAAAATACCATTAAAATGTCATGTGTTGGACATGAATTTTCTTGTTTTTTACAGGATAACACATGATACAGATTAGAATGTTCTGCAGCAAGACTATATCTGCAGAGTCTTATAAAGGTGTATTTCAGGCAGTTGCAAATTTGATCTGGCTTCAATGCAGGGTGTAAAGGTAAGAAAAATAACATGGCAAGTGTACAAAAGTTACCACTGGAACAGCACGGGTGCTACAAGATGGATTTGAAAACATTTTCATGATATTGTGCCTAGATCTGAGGCAGCACAGGGTGAGCTGGTTTTGTAGCTCACATCACTTCTTAATCAAAACAGTAAAGCATTCCTACAGTTCAAAAATAAAAAAAAAATAAAATAAAAAGAGAAAAAAAAGAACATTGGAACACTTGAAACAGCCAAGCTATGTTAGTAAGTAGATATTGACATTTGTAAATGAATGTGGATTTTTAAAAATTGATTTTAAAAATTGCTCTTGGTCTGACACCTTTGCAGCAGTTTCTGTCAAAATCAATTTTAACATCTGAAATAATTCCTGAACTATAGAGCTCATAACAAGACCAGTCTCAAATCCTAAGCTATGATCAGGTTCTACTGCAAAGAAAAGTATAGAAGCCCTAGAATTACTGCATTTTCCTTTCTTTGCTTACAGTCCTATACAAAACAAAACTCCAAAAATCCCAGTGAAGATAAATTCATTACTGTTGCTGTCCTTCTGCAGAGCATTAATAGGTTTTAGAAATGAAATTATTTTATTAATTTTATTAAGTCAAAGGAAAATCCAAGGTTTCCATGAATAATTCAGATTAACATCATACCTTCAAAGGTCATATGTAAAACATTATTATACATCAAAAATTCCTCACAGTCTAACGTACATTTAATTTTCAATAATGCTGATATATTGTTTTAGAAAGCAAAATAATAAATATAATAAATTGCCCTTATATTTTCTGATCTCAGTCACTATAAAATAACTGCTGTAGTTTTACATTTTCAGTGTGAAATATTAAATACATAAATCAAAACAAGATTATTTTTCATCTGGAGCTAGCTGGGAACTGGTTTCTGAAACTGACAAATTCATTTTAGATAAAATGGATGTTTTAGGAAAAAGACCTTTACTGAGTCCATAGCAGGTCCGAAAGAAACAAGAACTGTGCATTCTAATATCCTGCTTTAGTTGGCTTCCCTGTGACAGGTGCTGAATCTTGCAAATGCAGGGGCTGGAAGCAGCTCCAAGTTTCTCACAAGTTCCAAGTTTCTCCTGTTCTCCTTGCCAGTATTCTCCTCACTGCCTTTACCTGATCAAAGATCATTCTCTTCATGGTGCTCAGCAGTGTTGTTGCTAGACTGACATCCTGCAAATGCTGTCAGGAGATGTTTGTATACACAAATATGTGTCCATATGTGTATATGTATGTATATATGTACGAAGTTATGTAACGATTCCTAAACATAATTGTTCACCAAGAAGGACATTAGGAAATAATAGTAACCACTCTGATGTGTAAAAGCAGATTCAGCTGGTTTTCCACTGTTACTGTCTCAACAGAAGCTTCATTGAGAGCTAGAAATACTGTTTTGCATCCTTGATTAAAAAGAGTAAATCTTATTCTAAGGAATCATTATAACACTTAAATACCATTCAGCTCCTAGTGCATTAAAACATTCAACCACAAGAACCTTTCAAAAGGAGTGATGATACTAGCATACTAAAGAATTCCAGGGTGCATGAGTGAATAGGAAGGGAAGAAAAACAGGGTCTACCTGAGGCCAGACATTAGACTGTTCAAGAAATCAGGACCATACCATCAACTACATGCTCACCCTAGGGCTTTGCTTGAAACCTGGGCAGATCATATTTGGACAGCTTTTTTGGTGTGGAATTCTGCTTGTGGTGTATACACCTTTATTTCTTATTCACAATTTTAAGACAGTTTTATGTATAGCAACAATACACTAAAAGTACACCTCAGCAACAGTGTGGAAGAAGCCAATCAAACAATACCTTTTGTATATATTTGCTTACCTTTCCTTCTGAAGAGATAAAGCTGGATTTTTTTGTTCAGTATTTGAGAAGTACTTGCAAGAACACAAAGAATAAAAGCTGATAAAAGAAATTGCCTAGCATGGGCCAGTCAGATCTTTTGTCTTGTTTGTTGCTGGGATTTTGGTGTGGTTTTGGGTTCTTTATTTCAGCCTAATTTATTTAATTTTAAGAACCAAGGAAAAAAAAATCTCAAGCTCATCTAAGCTGTTTTGGAAATGTATATCATATCCATGTGAAAAGTTCCTAAGGGGTGTGTCCCACAGCTGAATGTTTCCATAGGCTGGTTGGTAGCTTACTGAGTTACTTACACAGATAGGAAATCTTTCAAGCATGTTTTTCAATTTCATTTACTGCTAGAAAAATAACACTAAAAAAAGCATTTATGAACAGAGAAGAAAATAAAATTTTGCTATTGAGTTTGTTACTTGAGGAAGAACTACTATTAGAATTATATATTAATATAAATGTTTCTTCAGTAACATTATTTTTGTTATTATGGTTTACTTCCTTAGCCTTTATTTTGTACATGTGTATCAATAGGTCTGCTGCCAGCTGCATTTAAATTCTCAACTTATCATCTCTCTTCAGAATTGAAAATAGATCCTACAGAACATCAACTTATATTTGCAGTATTTTAGTATTGGGACAGCAGGTTATTCTTTTCCCTTCTGAGTCATTGGGAGACAGAGGCAACTGGATGTCACAAATTAATTAAACTCAGAGAGCCAGGAACTTCATTAATGGTACCTGTAATTCTCTATACTGATGCAGAGCCAAGTCTCAAGATCTTGATGTGACTCTCATTAAGACAAAAATCCACTCAGGTAACTGGGAATTTTATTTGCAGAAGACCTAGGGAAGGGTTTCAAATTGGCGTGTTGTGGTTTCAGTCCTTCAGCCAAACTCTTACAGAGTGAAAAGGCAATGAATCTTGATACCACCCAGGTATTTGCAGACTAGTTTGATCTGACAAGAGAGATAGTATGAAATCTGGACTAAAACAAAAGAGCAATGCGCAACATATTCTGGCTGAGAAATCTCTTTGTTCATAAATATTGCACCACTAAGCTATTTTAAATTTTTAATCTTCTGGAGTCAAAGCATCCAGTAAACCATGAGTAACTTGCCCCCAGAAAATATTAAATGAATAGCTGTAGAAAACTATGACCAAATAGAGAAAAAAAGATGAATCTGGCTATTAGCTTTGGTGAGTCCATCTTAAGATAATATGAAAAGACACAGCCATTACCTTCAGTTATTCAGTCTTGGAGTCCTGTTGGATGCTTCAAGGGAGTCAGTGATACCACAATTGCTGCAAAAAGGCAAGCATTCTCTGCCATGTGAGGCAGACATGGAGCATGTAAATGATCCCAGAATCCATTTTCTCTCTATCTTGCATTTCTGTGTATGCCATAAACAGTGTCCCATTTCCCAGTAGCCCAGATCTAGAGGAAAGATGACATTTCCCTTCAATTTTATTTTACAAAAGGAGAAGTTACCAGCAGTAAAAGGACCAAAAAATCCATTGACAAAAAATCACAGATTTCTAACACCTCCAGAATCCTGTACTAAGTTATATGCTTGTTTACTTTTAAATTCCCTTGGGAATTCTAGTCCAAATCATCCTTCATAAAATTTATCAAATCAGCAATTTTGTGAGATGACTTTAAAAAGTACACACTGAACAGTAATTTATATGTATAGTAATGCAACAGTCTTTGTTTTGTTCTACTTTATATATACAATTTAATATTGTATAACTGCAGCACACTGTGTGATTAGAAATGTGTGTATATATTATGCATATACAGACTTGTATTATGCAACCATAAGGAAAAAAATTGTATTGCAACCTGCTATCTCCTCCAAATTTTTAAGAAGCTCAAAAGCTCAAAGCAGCTCTTATCCTTCCTTCCTTCCTTCCTTCCTTCCTTCCTTCCTTCCTTCCTTCCTTCCCTTTGTTTCTTCCTTTCTTCTCAACCGCTATCTTCTGCTGACTCTAAAGAGGGAAAGGTATACAGCAATTTTCTTCAGTTTTTGAGGTATCAAATAATCTCCATAATGTAATTAACTTTATCACATTCAAGTTCAGCAGGTATTTGTTGTTTCTAAAAAATATGGGGCTCCTGTAACTTTCACTTAAAATGTTTCTCTTCATATTTGACAGTTTTTACTTTCCAACTTCATGGACATGTCTTCATATATTTAAAGCACTGTGTTCTTTGTGATTAATTTTGAATTTTTATGTCCTCCTGTTGTTTTGAAACTTGTTTTAAAAGTAGAATGAAGCTGTCAAAGGAAAGCTAACATTAAGTAAATATTAAACAATGCATATCTGTCAAGGTTATGAAAATCTAAGTCAAGTTAATTTCCATGAAGCTGAAAAGATGATGCTTTACAAATAGGTGAGATGGAGATCAGATGTGAAAAACTTAGAGAAAATAGAAAAATTAACATCCCGAGGCTTTGGAACATGCAGAATTGCTGTAGTATTTTTTTAATGCTGCAGCATGTCTATGTTGAAGTAGTTGATAGTGAGAAAAAGACTAATGCACTACACAGGAAAGTGAGGAAGTGAATGAAGATGACAGTTGCTTAAGAGCAACATATAAGGAGCTGCAAATGAGGAGTTAATCACTTAACAAGAGAAGAGAAAACTGAAGCTGACTAGAGAACAGTTTCATGTTGGGAGAAGTCCCAGTGGTGTAGTTGCCAGGACAGGCTGCCAACCCCTAACTATCTGAAAGACTTAACCCTTCTTGCAGAGGGTATTCTCTGTCTCTCACAACAGCCTTATCTTGTTATGCATCTTGGTCATAAAGCTAATAACTTCATATAAACTGGCTGGGATCAGTCTGGCAGGGTTTACAGAAAGGCAGCTGTAACCCAGATGTCAGAAAGAAGGACCCATTGCATAATGTGGAATGGTGTCATGTGCCTTGTCAAGTGACTTGGGTGGAGAGTGACCAAAACCCATTTACTCCCACACATGTATATTTTACAGGTGTATGACAGAGAGAGCACACCTAGATTACTATTATTATTATTATATTATTACAACAAGTCACAAGGGAAAAAATCTTAACTGAAGTGAGTGGTTCACATGTTTCTGTGATTTCACTTTGCCCAATAAAAATCCTTTCTATGGTTTATGTCTCTAGGTAAGGCTCAAGGCTGATTGCTCATTAGCTATCTGTTTACAGCCTTTTGCCACCAAATTTTGACAGGTGTCATCAGGCGGTTCAGCTGTGAGTTATGCTCTGCTCAGGAACTGCCAACATCCAAGTGAAGTGATTTCAGTTCAAGAAGCGTGGTCCTCAGCAAAGTGTTTCACCATCCCAACCACCTTTAGTCTTAGAATAAAGATTTAAAAAATAATAA
>VZTN01014206.1:0-10726 GCA_013400515.1 Erpornis zantholeuca | reverse complement strand
ACATTGGATTAATTTTTTTAAAAATTGGTGTAAATGTGAAGACCAAGGGCATTTAGTTCTAGGAGGAGTGCCAGCTGAGTGATGCTATTTGAATGGGCTCCAAGGCCCTGACTCAGTTGCCATCCCTCAGACGTCTGGTGCCACGTCAGATGTGATGCTGTACCCCACTTGGCCTCCATCTGTCTCTCCAGAAGGGTGCAGGCCTCCTCATGTGCTGCATCTACCACTTCAGACAGATGTCTTAGGTACTTTAGGTATCTAAATATTTTTGCAACACAACACAATCAACCCCCAAACCTTCATTCACCTTAGAACACAGTTTGGCTCAAAGACACAAAGTGCAAAATACTGAGAGTCACAGCTATGCAGAAGGCTTGCTGTCCAAAATCTTGTTACAGTCAATGAGAGTCTGGTCAACAGAGCCTAGTAAACCACAGAGACTTTGCAGTAGGCACCTACATTAGTTCTACTGTTCAAATATTGCTGAGAGCTAAACTCAGATATTTTAATCTGGATATCGATCCCATGCTATGTTTCCTAAGAAACCAATACAAGGACAGAAGGATTTCATGCACAGAAACCTAGTTCAGAAATGTCTGAAATGAACCCTTGTTAAGATCCAATTATTGAGGTTCTTTGGAAATTCCTCTGCCCAAATTAAGGTGCAAATGAGACCATATGCCAGTGACAATAATATGGGTTTTATTTGATAGTAAATATGAGAGAGAAAGAAAGAAAATAGGTGTGGGGGGGAAAGAAAAAGAGTGACCGGGACAGAAAAGTGAAAATATCACCACTCTGTGGATCCCAACATTGTTCCATTGATCCTCTCCAGCTGGTCTTCTTGGTGATGAATGTCCCCCCGAAAGGCATAGCATCCCATGTGTTTATACACCCTCGAGCCAGGTAGCAATGTCCAGGNAGGTGACTGAACAATGGGTTCCCTTTATCTAATCAGCAGTTTGGCTTGTCAGTTCCAAGTCCCAGTCTTCAGGGAGGCAGCTTGGTTGTAGCTTCTTTATAATGATCAAATCTTTATATCAATATTTGAAGCATGAACTATTTTCAGTCTCTGACAACCCGTAAGAATTCAGAGCACAGAACAGAAGCCGAGTCCAAGACCAAATGAATTTTCGAGCCAAAAATTGTAGGTATTCAAAATTAACTAGGTAAACAGAATGGAACATGTTCTGTTCTGCTTCAGAAAATGAGAGAACACAAGAGCAAAAAAGCCTAATCTCATATATATCAAGTTCTCATCACATTCTCCACCTTTTCCAGTACTCGAACTTCAATGGGTTTGCATAGTTATTGTTATAAATACATATAATATTGGCTTTTTGCAAATATTAAAATGAATGCTATATGTATAATATTAGAATAACTTTGCTGTAATTATATAGTTTTTAGTTCTGCTGTTAACAAAATTTAGACATGGAAATGGTGACAGGTGATAGTATGTTTGAACTGTTTGCTTGGTTGGGATCTATGTGAACATATGATGAGGACCCTGCTGCTGATGTGTCAATTATCAGCACTTAACATCTGTGGAAAGTATGGACCAAGACCCAAGCTGGAGATGATAATAAAAACCATGATAAGAACAGCACATGCTCTAAAAAGGCAGAGCCAAGGAGGGGTTGTGCTGAATAGTTCCTGGGATATGGAAATTGGTTCCTAGAAAAGTTTGAATATACATAAAGATCTATGAATATGCAACAGGCTGATGCAGTAGAAAAGGGATATAAAGGGTGTCTCCAAGACAGCAGGTGTGCTCTTGGCACCGTGCCAAGCACCAGGCCTTTTCAACCCTTTACTTCATTTCTGTCTCCTATTGTCCTGTTATTAAACCTTTTTATTAAACCTTTTAATTTTTACCAGGAGAGTGAGCCTCCTTTTTCACTTTTATCATCTGCTTAGGGCTACCTATAGATTGACTCACATACTAACTCTCTCGGATATGTAACAAAAGCATTTCCTAATCATGGCACAACATGAACTATTTTGATAACTTCAGGTAATCTGACTACCAAATAATGCTCACATTTATTTAGACAGAAACCTAAGACCTTAATAAGGTGCAACACTTTAAGCATTTAAAATGTAGATCTAAAGAACTGTGAAGACTTTGAATTACCAAGCAAGCGTCACACTGGTCTAGGTAACACAATAAATCATTGTGAATCACCTGGCAGAAACTGCAACTCAACTTCAAAGCAAAAATTAGTGGCTTGGGCCTCTGGGCGGAGGGAGCTATAAAACACTAACATCAGCTTTTGTATGTAGCAAGCTCATTAGAGAAAGCTAACTCTGCCCAGTACCTTGTATTACTAATTTAAGGACTCTTCTTGAAACTCACCTTTTCCTCTGCTCTTTCACTGTAAATGCAAATGCAACAGGTAATACCACTGTAGTCTATGAACATATTTCTCTCTCTGCAATAGTCTTTCCCCTTTTTGCTTACTTTCCTCTCTTCAGCAGCTTTCTAAAAATTCCTGTTTTCACGCACAGCACTCCCAGAGGAAGGTTTCCAAAGAATTCTTATGTCATTTGACCAATCTCCCTTAGGATACCCTTCTTCTTCTGGCTCTGTTCAGACCTCTCATGATTTTAAATTGTGAGGAACTGAACTAAAATCAATAGATGCCCTGAGTCTGAGTCTGTGAGAAGCAGGCATTTGGTGGAAAGCTGCAGGATTCCTCCATCTCTCTTGCACTCTGCTCTTCCACTTGCTCTCCAAAGCAGATAAAGAACAAACTTTTCTTCCCCTGTGTCTATTTGGAGACCCATTACTGAAACCTGGCTTGAGACACACCATACCACACAGAAGAAAAACAGCTGATTTTAAAATCATTCTTCAAGTACCAGAAAGCCAAACTCTTGTCTACAATTAGGCCTTTTCTAGTACTCTGGCATGTGCAGGATAAATGCTAGGGATGGTTTTAACCATCATTGTGTCAAAACAATGTATTCAAATCTTCATTATAGATGAGAATCAGACCCAGGGTCTCTCAGTCTTGTATAACTCAGCTGTGGGTATGTCTGCATGCATGAAGACAAGAATGAAAGTGGACTAAGAAAATGCCTTCCTACTTAAAAAGAACTAATTAAAAAATGGAATGCAAAACAAATCAGCTAACTCATCTTAAAAGGCAGAGAAGCACAGCCCACACAGGAGAAAGAGCCAAACTACTGACATTCCCTCTCCAGAGGATAAAGGAGGACATCTGTGAAGAATCCTCCCTTCAGTTTTTCCAGAGTAGCAAGTTGAGTAGGCATTAATCACATTCCACCCTTTGTATCTGAGGAAAAAACTCTGAGGGGGGAATAATATGAGTGAGAAAAACCACCTACCTTAGGGATCAGATTTCATAATGAAATACAACCAGCTCTTTGTTGCAGAAGTCCTGAATTCCTGGGAATTCCTGTGTAAGTGGGAAGTTAGCCGTGTTTCTCTATTTTACATTGGTAAAGATTTCCGTCAAATCTCTCTGTCTCAGGATGCCTTCCAGCAAGGAAGGGGAAAATATATGCAGACTTCTTGCAGCATAAGTATTCTCCAAAGCTGTCCTTTCAGACAGCATGTAAATTCAGACCTTTGATGGTCAACACTGGTGCCAGTTACAGGCTGTGTTATTAGGGCTCTCAGATGTGTGGGTACTCTGTAACAATTTCATTAGAATATGATTAATGTTCTTTCTAGTTCAAGACATTTTCTTGTGCTGCTTTGCACAGTCAAACACTTTACACCCCAGTGGTGGTTAAACTTCACAGGGTAGGTGAAGCAATTCATTAATACATGCTTTGCCTCTAAAAAGGCTTTGGCATCCTACAGGACAAAAGATGTATTTAGAAATGCAAGTCATCTTTGTCATCAATAAATTAAATGTTGAAACACAAAAGCCATATTCAGAGGCATGAAAATTTTTTTGTTTCATTTGTATCTAAAAATATGGGCAATACACTCCACAGTGCTCATTAAATTGTTCAAGCTGGTTTTAATAACAGTCATTATGTTAAAAAATGAAACTTCTCCTTGTGTCAGAGATGAACTGGGAAGAAACAAAGGAAGAGAAGTAACTCCTGCAGCACCTTTGTGCCCTTCTAGAATTGCTGCTCATCATTCTTTCTTTCAGCAGCTCCGTGGCTCCTTTTGTACAAAAGGTACCACCACCTAATGAAACAATTAAGGCCTGACAGCTTAAATACGATCTTCTGTTCTTTTCAAGAATAAGTGCCAGCCATCAAGACAAACTCTACCCACTGCTTCACTATCAGCAGAGTCATTGTTATCCCAGATACAGTGCCCTAAAAATAAAAGCCATTCTGTATGTGCAGCTTCATCAAGTCAGGTCATGTCAGCCCTGCAGGGTAGACAGCACTGTACTAATTTTATTACTCTATTTTTAGACATGACCTCCTTAGATCTTTTAGTGTGTCCCACATAACAATGCAGAATTGACACATTGTATTCAAGTTTCTACTCCCAACCATCCCCAATTTCTGAATATCTTACCCTTACATTTGCTATCCAAAACTATGAAGAAGTTGTTATATTTGTCTTAATGTCACCTGTTGTGGCATTAATGACTTAATGTCACCTGTTGGCTGTTCAGGAGTCATGAAATGAAATCAAAATTCATATTTGCAAGACTGATCTCTGTTAACAGTTTCGTGCCCCTGGCACTATGTTTCACAGAGGATTCTAATCCCTACAACAGAACTGAATTTTACAAGCCCATGAACGTAGTTGCATTGGGAGGGTTTCAACCTCTGTTACTTCAGATACTCTGATGGCTGTAAGATTCCCCCCAGTAGGATTGTCTCCCAGAGATGACTCAAAAATTCCTAGGTATTTCTGGTATATCTGAGGAATTTTATTCTCGATATCTGTCCTACCACAACACCAAGGTCACGCAGAATGTCTAAGAGTTATAGTGCTAGAAGAGGATACAAATATAGAAGAATTGCCTATATTTATCGAGGCAAATTGATGGAACCCCATTGGCACATAGATTGACACCAAGCTGCAGCTCTTAGATTACCATTCATATTTGGATTTTTCACAGCAGCTGACACTGGGCAGGTACATACATTATAGGACAAATTTTTCAAACATGAGCTAAATAAAAAAATATTTTACTTCCCTTGCATCTATTCCTCACCTGAAACAGTTTCAAGGCAAACAAAAGGCATTGTAGTTAGTGCCATAGTGGTGATTTCAGAAAATACAGAGAATCCACTCAGTGTACAGCGTGCACACAATAAAAAAAATCACACATTCCTATGTGAGAGGAAGGTAAGGAAGAGGAACCAGACTGTGTTCAGCAGTTTGGTGTAGCAAGTTCCTTAGACATTCAAATTGTAATTTTTTCATAAGCGATGCCATAGTGGCAAGGGTCAGACAGGAACATCTGTTAGGAGCTTTAGGCTGAATCTGTGGACAGCATTCTCAGCACCCTGTCACAGTATGCCCTGAAATACCCACACTCTTCCCTTGCAGTGGTGGATGATGGATTGGGTTTGTGTGGCAGGGTTTCCACAGGAGGGAAGAAGGGCCTACAGGGATGTTTTTTGTGAGAAGGTGCCACAAGCCGCCATTGATGCCAATCCCAGCTGGCACCAGGATGGACCCACTGCTGGCCATGGCTTAGGCCATCAGTGATGCAGCAGAGCCTCTTGCATAACAAGTTTAAGAAGGGGGAAAAGTTATGGTGCAGAAGCAGCTGGGAGAGAAACAGCCCTTCAGACCCCAAGGTCAGTGGAGAAGGAGGGGCAGGAGGTGCTCCAGGTGCCAGAGCTGGGATTCCCCTGCAGCCTGTGGTGCAAACCATGGTGAGGCAGCTGTGCCCCTGCAGTCCAGGGAGATTAACAGGGAGCAGAGAGCCACCTGCAGCCCAGGGACACACCACACTGGAGCAAGTAGATGCCCAAAGGAGATCCTGGAGAAGCCCGTGCTGGAGCAGGCTCCTGGCAGGAGAGAGGAGATGGAGAGAGGAGCCCCATGGAGAGAGAAGCTCCGTGGAGAGAGGAGCCCACACTGGAGCAGGTTTCATGGTATGAGTTATGACCTTGAGGTGTCCTAAGCTGTCCTGGCTGTTCCTGAATGACTGCACTCTGTGGAAGGAGCCCACATTGGAGCAGTTCTTGAAGAACAATACCTCATAGGAAGAGTTGAATTCTCATGTTGAAGTTCATGGAGAACTGTCTCCCACGGGAGGGACCCCATGCTGGAGCAGAGGAATAGTGTCATGGGGGACGAGGAGCAATATGTGGTTAATTGATTGTAGCCCTCATTTGCATCTCCCTCATTTGCATAGCCCTCATTTGCCATTGGTAGGCAGGAGGTAATGGATTTGGGAACTAAGGTAAGCCCAGGTATAAGGGAGGGGTGTGGGAAAGAGTTTTAAGATTTGGGTGTATTTCTTATTATTTTACTCCGATCTGTTTGAAATTCAGTTAATTCCATTGAGTCTGTTTTGCCTGATTGCAAGTGGAGACTGATCCCTCTCCCTGCCCTGACCTCGACCCATGAGCCTTTTGTTGTATTTTTCTCTCCCTATCCCTATTGAGGAGGTCACACCATCCCAAGGAAGTTTAGAGCAAGTTAATGGGATCATAGGAGACTCCAGGTGCTTAGAAAGGTCTGGTGCATGCTGCACTGTATTCCATGGGCTAATGCCCAGCTGGGCTTGTTAAAATTTGGCAGGGTATTCCATAGTTAGTTTTTTTTTTGATTTTGCCCCATTATCTCTTGGTATGTAAGGGTCTGGACATAGTTTTGGTTTGTTTCTTTTATTTGTTTGTGTTTCAACCAAGAAGTGAGGAAGGAAAGAACGGAGGATGGACCTTGGCCCAATATTTGAATTGCACATTAAAAATTCCTTAATTTCTCTCCCCACAGACTTCATTAGCTAAGAAAATAGCACTGAAACAGGAAGTAGAGGTGGCTATTGCCTCCTCTGCTTGACTACTTGCACAAAAATTTGTATACCTTGGTACAAGTAAGTGATCATCTAACACAGTGGGATAATGACCTTCAGGCCACTTTGTTCATCTCGTTTCCAATGGCTTTTCTGACAGAACCAAACTGGCTTATTCCAGTAACAAAAGACGATAGAAAACAAAGAGCATTTCTTCATAGGAATAGAGCATAGGGATATAGCTGTGAACAGGACAGTTCTAGATACTGGTATGTCTGTGTGGACACACCAGCAGCATGTCTAACATACTTGGCTCCCAAGGCATTGGGAAGGTTTGTTCAGGTCATTTTTTTCCTCCTCTAGCACAGCAATGCTGCCATTATCCGAGTCAGTCAGAGCCCCATACTGTACAACATGAATATATCCAAGGAATCACTCTTAATTGGTCAGATGCTGAAATTCAAACCTGACAAAATATGTATATCCTCCCTGTTGATCTCTGCCATTCTGTCTGCTCTCAATTCATATTCTCACTCTGTCCCATGAATGATCGAGCTGACAGTTAACAAAGAAGGATGAGAGACCCAAGGTCTGTGTTTATCAGACACAGTCAGAAAGACTTGCTGCTCTTACAGGAAGCAACCCTGACATCTACTCTTGCCATTGGGCAGATCAATCTGCCAGCGCCACATTTATGTCACTAACATTTTCTCAACTTTTCTTCTCAGAAAAATGGAGAAGAGCGTACCAAAAATTTCTTACTAATGTTTTCATAACTTTTTTATTAGGTTGGGTTTGGGTTCGGTTTTGGGATTTTTGTTTGTTGATTTGTTTCTGGGGTTGTTTGTAGGAAGAGAGAGGAGCGCTGAAGAACAGCAAGCTATGGAGCTGGTAACAAATGTATTTGTTTGAAACATATTTATAGATGGGCTCATGCCGGACAAAGTAAAAGTTTCACACAAATCAGTCATAAATTATTTTCATCTGTCTCCAATATGCTTATGCTTCAAATCCTGACAGGGTGAGATGTCTCCCCAGTAGAGCTTTTGGGCTTTGAAGCCTCCACACACATGGCCTCTGAGAATTTTGTTCTGGCAATTCCTGTCCAGCCACCTCTGTTGATGTAAGGTTCAGAAGTGTTGCTAAGTGGCAATTCTACTGGAAAGCAAAGATATATCGGTGCTAGGAGACCTTAAATCCTCCCAAAATAAAAAATGCAGTGAAATGACCTTTTCTTCTGTTTGTTCTTTTGCAGCAGTGTGTTCATGTAGTGATTTTCAGGCCTTGTAGCTGACTATTTCTGCAGGACATTGGCATTCACTGCCCTCTTTGTTTCTGCATGAATATGTAAAAACAAGAGTGTCATGTTGTTTGAACAGATTTCTGGCCAGCCTTATTTTAGATCTGGAGTGTGTGCACATGGTTGGCTATTTCAAACTATCAGTCTACTCCAAAAGATTTACTTTGTTTAGTTAATTGGCCAAAAAAAAAATTAAAAAAGAGTTGGTGACACTAATTCTCGGAGACTGGAATTATCATATCAAACAGCGTTCTAAACTTGGGACATCCCAGTGTCTCTTCATCTGGTTTGTGTTTTTGGAACAAACAGTGCATGACTAAGACTCAGTTTTCATACAGATCATAAACTCCAGCCAAAGGGAAAAATAAAAAGAAGCCCTACATTGTTATGACATGGCTATAAATACAGACATTGAATTATAACAGCAAAATATGTTATGCAAATTGCAGTTAATTTTAATCTGACTGCCTACAGAGTGTAGAATCATATAATATTGTTCAAACTCTTATTTTTTACACCTTCCAGCCATTCCTATTACTCCAAGTTTTAAGTTCTAACATTCATTGAAAAGGATTTATATTGCCATGTAAAAAAAAGAAGTGGGCAGATCTGCAAAGCACCCTAAGTTCCTTCTTTGCTTCAGGTGGCTAACTTGTGATTACTCCTTCTTCTGCACACTGAGCTTCTGGTGTCTGATGCCTTCTGTGATGTTAGACAGAGAGATTTACGAAGATGCCATTTGGCAGGATATTTTAGAGAGATTTGTTATGAGTGTTTTTTGAGTGTGAGGCATCACAAGTGGTTTTAGCCTTCCAGCTGTGTTTCCTAGCATATGGGGCTGGCAAAAGCTGCATGTGATGTGACAGAGTAAAATTGTTTGAAACCATACTTAAAGAAAAGGTTTGAAGAAGAAAACAAGGTCACTGTCCATCTGATGGAAATCACACTGAATAAACAAATTCAGTGAGAGGTCAATGAATTCTGGTTAAGGAAAAAATCCCCCAATCTTTGGGCTGGAAAGAGACAGTGCCTAGGAGCCATTTAAGGAGACTGCACTATTTGTCTCTGCCCTTTTCTGGCTTCTCATGTCCTCTACTCATGNATGTTAATTACAATGTACCAAGAGTTTCAAAGAGCCTGGGTGGGGAGAGGGGAAGGAGCAAAAAAATTGTATGTTAAAATCTCTTTGGGAACCAGCCAGGGAGCAATGCCAACCTCTGATTGTAAAGCTAAAATATGTTTGTCTTAGGGGGTTTTCCTGTCTCCCTGTTTCTGTGTGGAGTGCCAGGCTGACTTCATATGGGAAAATCTCAGTTTAGGATGAACTGGAAACTTGGCAGTCCCTGGAATCACTATTGCCTCTCTCTTCACCTGCATGTCCCCAGTAGGCCCACACCCTGCTGCAGTCATTTTTTCTGGGCAAAATGGACTCTCTTTCCTATGTTCAATAGCCAGGCTTGGCACAGTCTGTTTACAGTGTTCCTTAGAGCCTGGAGCACCCTTACTAGTAAATATGTACTTTGCCACAGCCAAGGTCACCTTCCTGTATTAAAAACAGTCTATCATATGAGCTTGGCTTGTGCAAAGGCTTTCCAACCACGTTTGTATCCACACCTCATGCCCTGCCCAAACAAGTTTGTCTCAGAATCTCTTCTGGCCACCTCTCCTGCAGAATAATGTTACTGATAGGAATTCTCTTGAGCTTGTTTATGAAGAAGTGAATGATTGCTGGAGCTGGGCAAAAGTGAGAGACTATGCTGTCTGACAAGGAATAACCAATGTATTTCCTTTATTCTGCTGTGGTTTCCTACCTGTTCTTGCTCCCAGTCCATTCAACAACTGTGTTTCAAAATATTCAAATTTTGCCCCTAAGTTCTTATTTTAGAGCTTACTGGTAGAATTAACAATTCCCTGAAAATAAACAGATAGACAAATTACACATCTGGGTACGTACACCTTGGTGGTGCTTGAGTGTATTTGTTAGTAGCTGGACTAGGATTGTTTACAAGACACACTTCATTTGATGATACAGTGCTTAAATTTGATTCTTTCCAGCATCCCCTCCAGACAGAACAGCTACTGGATACCTTCTCTCCTAATTAATTTGAAGACATATGAGAAGTTAAAAGCCAGGGATCACAGCACAGCACCAGGTGACCAGTTCAGAAATTCCCTCTCTGTTTATTGCTAGATTTCAAACACTTGCATTGTTTTCCTGTTGCCCTTTTTGTCAGACAGTGAATACTCTGAGGTTAGATGAGGCATGATAGTTTCCAGACTTGGTATCACTCACTCTGTCTATGCAATAAGTGGTGTATTGTGTTGATATAAACAGCTTCCAAATCTGACGTGCTAATGTTTCTTGCCTAATTTTTCCACATGGAAACTACTTGCCCAGTGAGTCACTGTGTGTTTTCTTCCTCCTTCAGATGATTCTTCTTGGGAACCTCCACGCCCTGAAGCTCCACCACAAGAATGGTTCTCTTTTTTTCATTTCTCTGTA
>VZTN01014204.1:2288-38648 GCA_013400515.1 Erpornis zantholeuca | reverse complement strand
TGTCCTTTTTCTTGCTTTTTCCTAGAAAGAAGAAATAGTTATTTTAGCAAGTTTGTATCAGTTTACAGCTTATCTCCCAAATATTTCATGTAGACTTCCTTTAAAAGTGCTTGCAACCACATACATATGTCTAATATAAGTTTCATTAATCTTTATTAATTTAGGTTATTGACTTGAATTTCCAAAGTAGTGGACACCTGCAATTTGCATAAAGGCAATGTCTTTTTTAAAAAGAAGATGTAATTTGTGTTTATTTTGAATAAAAATGTTTGGGGAGTAAAGTTTGAAAAAGGGAGGAATTAAAAAATCTACCCTTTTCCTCCTATTTCATCATCAGTGTGCAGTTCAATAACAAGGTTTCTACCTGGATCAAGATTTTTCAACTTGAAGGAAATTGCAGAAGGAAGTAACATGCACTTTTGCTACACTACTACTTTATTTTAAAATGTCAAAATTCCTTATTTAATCATCTGTTATTGTACATTTGTTCATAACTACCATTCTTCCCCTCTAATACAATAAACTCCTTCTCTGAATTTGTTTCCATTTAATTCTGTTCTTGTTTTCTACCCCTCAACCGGAGCATAGCCATTAAATCTATTTAAATCTTCTCTTTGCTAAAGTTTGCTTAGTTTCCTTTTCATGCCAGACAGTTCATATAAATTAATGTAGTAGTCTTTGCAAAAGTAGGTGTTGTTACTAAGTAGTATCTAAGTAGTTGTCACTTAGATAATACTGTAAATTTAAATTCTGTATTATTGGTGCAAAACCAACACATGAAGTATTTTCCTTGCTATTGAAAACAAGGCACTGGACACAACTTTGCAGCATCCTTTGTTCTTGTGTTTATTACTATTTATTATTTTCATTTAGAATAGAAAATGGGTGCCTGGAAAAAAGTTTATCATCCTTTTGACAACATAACTTATTAAATGTACTTCTCTCCTCTGGAAGCATTTACTGGGAATAATTATGAATTTACTCCCAAGTCAAGCATTACAAGTTAGTCTGGTTACCACATTGCCTCAGAGAATACACCATAGCACATATCACAGAGTTAGCAAGTTTGAAGGGGTAACTTAAATGAGGACAGGAAGTATCACAAAATGTTAATGATGTGGTAAGAGAATATGTACTTTTTTGCACTGTTTTTAAAATAAGGAAAAATAGTGTTAGTCAGTTTTGTTTATTTTTTATCTTGTGGAAGCAAACCTGACAAAAAGTTGACTGGAATTATCAGACAGTTACAGTGAGGCTTCTTGAAGATCATGAATTATTCATTGTCCACTGGTCTTCTGATTTACAGGGGGATGGGGATAGGGTTTGGATCCTATCACATTCTTTCTGAGGCTGCTAATGGGCACCCCCCTTAGCTAGCTTCCCTCCACCACAGACAATACAGACTAATTGGCAAAGAGTGCTGTGACAGAGGCCAAGCCTCACTCTTGAGGTTTCAGTGATAATTTAGAAGCAGATCATGTTTTTTTTTTTTCCTCTTCACTTCATGCAGAAGAAAAAATAATTTCAAAAAAAAAACCCAACAAAACAACAGATTAAAAAAGAAGTTGAAGAAAAAAACACTTCAAAGTGGAACAGTGTCCATTATGTAGAACTAGGACAAGTGTGTGGCAAGGGCATCCCTGGTAAATCTTTTTATTCTCATAAGTAAAACCTAAAGTGGCTTCTTGGGACACAAAATAAGAACATTATTACTTGTCTCAAGAAATAAGGCAGACAATTAAGCATATTGCCTCATGTGGTCTGTGCTGCTGAATGTAGACAATGCAAGAATGGCAAAAGAAAGAACTTGGAGAGCAAACCTTCAGCCAGAGAAAGGACTGACCTAATCATAAATCTGACATTCAAGGCTGCAGCTAAGTTCAAAAGAGGTAAACCAAAGCTTAAGGCTGAAAATGGTAATCTATAGCAAAATGCTGAAAGCAGTCAGCTGCCACAGTAATTCTAAATGCACCAAAAAACACCATCAGGGAGGGAAGTGTGCTTTAGCTGAGACCAGATGTGGGAAGAGGAGCACAAGTGCTTTAACATCTGATGCTGTTAAGGTGAGATGATTGCTGACTGACAAGTCAAAAAACCCCACAGAAACAAACAAACAAAAAACCCCAACAGAATAAAAAACCCCCTACAATGTGCACTTTATTTAGAAAAAAAAAAAAGGGCATTCTTCTATGTTCTCCCATCTTCTCTCTAGCCACTTACCCATTTCAAGTGTCTCTGACATATGGCACGAGTTTTTACTCCTGGGTATTGTTCCACCAGCAGTATATAGAGCATGACACTGCATCTGCTTTCTGCCACTATGACATTTGTCATAAGGGAACCTCAGAAGTCCTCAGGTTTTAAACAAAGCAGTATCAATATTTAATAAAAGAGGCATTATTTTGCTTGTTATTCTTACCAACAAGAGTGCGTTTTCTTGTCCTGACTCCTCCACAGTCCCCATTACAGGGAGAAAATTTTGACCAGTTCGTGAACTGACAGTCATCCTGGCAGGGAATCTGGCACATCTGTGTTAAGGGTGGTAATGGGCCAGAGTATTTAAGGCACTCACTGATGTCAGCTGGTCCTCCGTCTTGTCTGCGACAAGTAATTGCTGGAAGCAAAAAGAGATGGAGTCTAATTCAGCATTTTTTTATGAATGTCTCTATTCAATTAAGTAAGGACTAAAATACTCTACCAGAAAATCACACTGAAAGCCCAGGCTTCCTGTACAACAACTTAATATTTGTCACCAGTTTTACCTTGAATGAATACATTTGCCATTTCTCACTTTTTAAAGATTTTGTTTAAAATAATTTATCAGGACTTACCAGGAAAAAAAAAAACAATTACAGAAAACTAAACATTATAAATGTTGCACCATATCATCCACACCTGTTATACCACTTTACACATTATCATTTTTCCCACTGACACAGCCTACATCTCAGATATTAAAAAACTTGTAATACCATCTTAAGTAATTAATTGTATGTTATAAAGTTTTATCAGCAGATTGAATTTTAGAAAGATGGATTGACATAAAATTTAGAAGCATATTTGGGTTCTGGGTACCACTTAACCCTTTACAACAGTGTTGCTGCCTGATGCTCTTCAGCAATTTTTAGTCTTGAAAAAGGTTTAAAGGACACAGTGTGTTTTCTAGGGAAGGATCAGCAGCCAATAACGACACAACTTTATAGAACAGGATAGCCATGCCCTGAATTAAAGCTTACTAAGAAGAAAAACAAATTCCTTAAGGAAACATCAGGTCACACAAAAGTAAGGGGTTGGAATATAAGAATTTACAAAGAATAAGGAGGGCTGTTTCCTTAATATTGTCTTTAACAATCATGGAATGGTTAATATTAAGTATTACTGGAGGTGCCTGCTCAAGCAGGGTCCCCTAGTGCACATGGCACAGAATTGTGCCCAGAAGGCTTTTGAATACCTCTGGGAAGGAGGTTCCACCACTCCTCTGGGCAATCTGTTGCAGTGCTCAGTCATCTGCACAGTAAAAAATTTCCTCGTGTTCAGGTGAAAGTTCCTGTGCTTCAGTTTCTGCCTGCTGCCTCTTGTCCTAACACTTGGCACCACCAAGAAGAACCTGGCTCTGTCATCTTGACATCCTCCCTTCAAATACTTACAGACATTTATATGATCCCCTCTCAATCTTTTCAAGGCTAACAGACACAGCTCTCTCAGCCTTTCCTTAAAAGAGAAATGGACCAGTCCCTTAAACATCTTTGTCACCCTCAGCTGGATCTCCTCCAGAAGTTCCATGTCTCCCTTGTAATGAGAAGCCCAGAACTGGACTCCAGGTGCAGCTGCACCAGGGCTGAGTAGAGGGTCAAGGTGATCTCCCTCAAACTGCTGGCAATTCTCTTGCTAATACATCCCAGGACACCACTGGCATTTTTGGCCACGAAGAGCATCGCTGGCTCATGAAAAACTCATTGTCCAGTAGGACCCCCAAGTCCTTCTCCACAGAGCTGCTCTCCAGCAGGTCAGTCCCAGACTGTGCTGGTACATGGGGTTATTCCTCCCCAGGTGCAGGACCCTGCACTTGCTCTTGTTAAATATCAGATGATTCTTTTCTGCCCATCTCTCCAAACCATCTGGATCCTTCTGAAAGGTTACACAGACATCTGGGGTATCAACCACTCACCCCAGTTTTGTATCACCAGCAAACTCGCTGAGTTTGACTTCATCAAAGCCAATGGTGCTCTATAACTGTTTCTGGAGCATATTTTTTTATGCATGGTTGCTAACCTACTCTACCCTAAGCTCAGTAAACCTAACTTTCGGTTAGTGAACCTAACCTTTCCCAAAACAACATAAGACTTATTACACAATAACAAGATATGAAACTTCAAGTTGTTTGTTCACACAATAGAATTATATTTATGCTTTTTGGCATCTGACAGCACTCGGTAAATGCAGTAGCTCAAGATTGTAAAATAATTTGTAAAATAATGCAGTAGCATTGCATCCAAATTTTCTGCATACATATGAAGGTATATAGCTTTTTATATCGCTCTCCATAATTAAAGCATAGCTCTTCAATTTGCTATGCAATAATTGTTTTATTATCATGAATTGAAAAAAAAAATCAAGTTCATCTGTTGGAGAAAAGGGGAGTTTGAATGCAACATTTCAAAATAGAAGAGAAAACTGCCTATGAATGGGCAAGAAGAGGGGCAGGTACCCATCTCCTCTCTCTGGTGACCATTGACAGGACACAAGGGAATGGCCTGAAGCTGTGTCAGAGGGGTTAGTTTGGATATTAGGAAAGGGTTCTTCACACAGTTGGGAACTGGAAGAAGCTTCCCTGGGAAGTGGTCACAGCACCAAGACTGGCAGAGTTCAAGATGCATTTGGACAACACTCTCAGGTGCATGGTGTGACTCTTGGGGCTGCCCTGTGCTGGGCCAGATGCTGGACTCTGATGACCCTTGAGGGTCCCTTCCAACTCAGGATATTCTATTGCTTTAAGGTAATTGTAATGGTCTGGTGACCTATGATTTCTTAAAAACTCATTTTAGTTTGACAGTTCTAAACAAAATTTCTGCCTCGTGATGATGGTAGAAAGCTGAACTTGATGACCTGTATGTTCTATTTCAAGTCCTTGTACCTACTAAAACATATCCAAAGGTCCCAAGAGAATTGTTTTTGCCATAGGTCTGTGGTAAAACACTGAAAGGGAGAGGGGTGTGTTTTTCCTGAGATACTAAGCAAACAACTTCCCTGATCCTTGACTGCCCTTTGGAGCAGGGATGCCAACACTGTTTGTAATAGGCTCAGTACTGCATCAAGTTGTGCTTATTGTGACCAGCTGCACACTGTCTAATACAATTATCCTGTCAAATCCTATTTTTAGTGTAGTTTATATCACGAAATTTTTTTTTCGGACATAGTTACAGTGATTCAGTGAGAAAAGTCAAATATCTAAAAATTGAAAATCCATAATATTGGATTTCTAAGATTAAAATATTTTAGAAAAATACAAGTCAAACCACTATCTTCCAATAGAAACCTAGGCTATAGCTTTGAATTCTTGTGAGAGACTCTGCTCTGCTAAGAGTACACATCAATTTCCCTAAGGATAAAACATAGTTCAGACTAGTTTCACCATGTGGAAATTCACAGAGGTCAAACCTAAATCCTCTGTCTTTAGATTGACCTTGCTATGTGCACACATCAGCAAAACTAATTGCATTATCTTCACTGCATTCTCAGGGAGACACAGGCCACCATTTTTAGCAATGAAAACTCTACCTGGCCAAGGGCTAAAAGGCAGTTGAGTAATTAGCCAATATCCTTCAATAAATGTCTTCAAAAGTTTAATACTCATTTTACATACTGCCTCTCCATCCAGTCCTTTGATAGGACAATGTTTATTGTCTGCCAAGCAACAGTCTTTTCTTTCTAGTTAAATTGAGTTTTCCTAAAGCCAGTATTCATTCCCTAATCTTTCCTAGTTACTAAACATTACTCCATGAGCATACATCCTCTCTGTCATAATTTTTTTCAGACTCATATTAATGCATCTAATTTACATCAGGCAGACTCAGGTGAAAAGCTCCCCTGGGGATTAACACTTTGTTTTTTTTTTCCAGATTAACTGCCAGTTGTACCATAGCAATCAAAGCAGGAAAACTCTTCATTCTCAAGACCTAAATATTTCACCTTAATAACAACACAAATTAGAGGACAGCTTGGCATACTAAATCAATTCCCAGATCTTAATTTTCACAGTGCCTGTCCATAACTATTCATGCTACTTCTAGTTGACAAGACCTGGATGATTCACTCTATATTCCATTTTCCTATTGTTATTTTCCAGATTCAAGTATCAATGTGAAAGGTTTAAACTCCTTATGACTGCTGAAAAGTGGGTATTTTTCCATTCTTGGAAGCAGGGATTTTGACAACTCTATAAATTCCATTAATACACTCTTTTGGCCAGCTAACTGTCTTGACATCTGAAATGCTCTCACTGTTAGAGGAGCTACTTTTTCCACTCACAAGCTAATCTGGGCAAACTCATCCCCTGCCTCTTTGATCAAACCTATGGTTGTTTAATCACATTCTGTAGATGTTGCTGAATTGATGATTAACTCACTATAGAGAGAAGTGTCTTCAACTACATAAAGCTATACTGTACCAGGCTAATTATTTTGCTTATACAACCACATTATATTTATTACAGACATTAGCAGCAAGTGGAAAGAGCATGGTTCCTCCATTACTGAATTAAACACAATTATTACTAAGTACAGCTAACAGAAAAATCAAATTTAACATGGAAGCCATTCTCTCATAAAATTGTTCTTGTATTTAACAACTATTAGCTCCCAGAAGAAAGGTGTGAAATAAATAGCAGTCTGAATTTTATAGACAAGGGACTTTGCTGTAATTAAAACTTTATCGGATAGCATTGTTTCCACCAAGTCCCCACAGGAGACTGCAGGCTTATATATTTCCTGTTGGCATAATGAAACACTGAGACTGTGTTTCAGCAAGTCATGTCATGTGTGTTTATATAAAAACCTTTCCAGTGCTACCATCATTAGCATACTTCACCGACATTTTGCTGAGATGTGAAATTCAGTGAATGCTGTACCTAAAAATTTCTTTATAAATGAAGGTGGTCTATTGTCCTTTCTTTTACGACACACTTGTGATATCATTTTTTCAATTGCTAAGTATTTTTAACAACAAAATTATTATTTTTCAATTCTAGCAAACAAGAATTATTTCAGCTCACTAACTTTTTTTACATCTTCTATCCATGTTATCTCAGCTATGATTTCATCTATGTTTATTTCTTTCTTTGTGGGACACAGCAGATTAGACACTGAGACAAAATTTTCCTACCACAAAGCACCTTAAAAAAGCGCACATGACCATAATATTGTGAAAATACAAGCCTGAGTGTCCTTTATTTATTATTCCAAAGAAAATAACAATCTATTTCTGCCAAATAAACTTGCCTGGAGATGGTGGCTCAGTTTTTTTTTTTTTTTGCAAATAAAAAATTAACTTCTTATGCAAACGCTGATTTTGAGCAGTTGTCCAAGTTCTTGCTTATGATTCCTGAACATGATCACTGCACTTTGAAGTGACTAAAATACAAACCAGGCAACAGAGGGCTCTCATCTTATTAAGTCTCAATGACATTAAAATAGTAGTTTATAGCTCCATGAAGAGCACTCCATGATCTTGTGCTTTCAGTAAGGGCACGAAACACCCACAACAGCAAAGTCCCCTGTCTCCATAAGCAATCCGTGGAGAGGGAGGCTGCTGTCCCTGCTTAGCTATGGAGAAAAGGGCTTTTGACCACTGGTTCTGCATTCAAACCTCCCCACGGCTCAAACAAGCCTGCAAGGCCTCTCTGTGTGCTCATGGCCATCCTGGGAAGCTTCCTCCCATTCCTCTGTCTTTCAAACAACTACATACATCCTGTGAATGAAGAATAGTGAGAGCTCAAGACCAGGTCTTTAGTAAAGGCCAATTCCCAGTGACATCAAGCACAGCTACTCAGGTATTTTCTCTGACAGCCAGGTTACCTTAACTTCTGTTTAAATTTACAAATAACATTCCTCTTGCTATTACAGAATATGCTGACAGATTTCACAATTTTCATCCCATTACTCCTACAAAACTCTGAGGAAGATTCAGGGTGGCAAGGACTGCAGGCTGTGCATCCTTCTGCAAATTTCTTTTCAGTCACTGGGATGGCCCTTACCATGTGCATCCATCCATGTACATCATGACATGATTAGGCTACTGCAGTTTGGGCACTCAAGCTTCTCATCTGCTGCATGTCCTCTTCACTACCATTGGAATGCAGCCCAACAAGCTCTACTTAAATTTGAAGGAGCTACTGGCAAAACAAGTTTTAGTCTTTCTTAGGTTTTCCTATACAATTCAAAAGGGATTTGAGTTGTATTTCTAAGTTCCCTCACAAGTCACTGAAGCTGAGATGTACCAACACAGATTTAAGTTATAACATAACACATACATGTCTAAGTTGTTCACAATTTCAAAGTTCATTTTTCTTTCTCATTGAGCAGACTACTATTCTGAAGTTAGATCCATGTGCTCATAAATGTTGGCCTTAAAAATAAAAAGTGAAGCACACCCCAGCTGTAGGAGATTCTTCTCACCATGAGAGTGATAGCCCACATCCCCATCAAATACTAGTAGCTTGGGTTTATTTAACACTTATTCTCTTGTTCTAATTTTGGCTGGTCGTTGTTGTTTTATTTTTATTTTCTTTGGTGGGGGGGATGGTATTTTGTATTTGCCACCACTGTGCCTCTCTCTCCTAGATTTCAGGTCATCAATACATCTGATCAAATTAATCCTGTTAGTTGAGAAACAGCTGATGAAAATAAACACAACATAAATTTTGTTGCAGTAAAATATAGCTTTTCTCTGTATTTACTTTTCTTGTTGGGTAGGGTCAAAAAGAAGTTTCAAATTCCTTGCTGATGCATCCACATCATCTCCTCTTGAGGGTTTTGAACAAAAGACAAATGTCTTAAGTTGGTTCAATTCTGTAATACAATCCTGCCCTGTTTACCCACTGTTAAAAGGCATTTTATCAGTGATATAAATTCAGGTTTTCATTCACCATAGAAATTCAGCACAATTACTATGACCACCAGCCGCCTTCAAATAAAGTTCATGACTACAGCAATGAATTTGCTGATCAGTATTAAATGCTATTTTACTGTGCATAGGATTAGATATAAATATTTGTCCATTATTTGCATGAATATCTAACAAAGATTTTTTTAAAAACTCATCTAAAGAAAGCATTTTTCTAAAACCAAACCCAGAAACCACCAAGTCCTTTTATTCTCTTTCCTCTGCATTGACCCAAGTTACCGTTTTATGACATTCATTTAAACTGACATGGTTTTTTAAAAACCCTTCATTATACAAGACAGATAGAAACAAAGCTGTCTTTAACAATGAATCACAATTTTAAATTTTATGATTCACCCAAGTATCTCTCCTGCCAAGAAAGACCAAATGTGATAAAAAAGCTGAAGAATGGAAGTGTAAATAGTAAAGTTGTGATATAAAGCAAGGCGTGCATATGCTCTAGTTACTCACAGACTCTTAAGAGCAAACACCTAATCAGTCATTTTTAATGATTTCTAACTTCTGGTTTTTCCTTCAGATTTAATTATCTTTCTAACTAAAATATTAACAGTAACAGACTATTTTGCTCAAAATAAACTGCTAATAAATGCATGGTTGGATGTGCCTTTTCCCTGGTGTACATTCCTATTCTTTCTCATTCAACACATTTGCTGATAATCTACTTGTTACAGTGTTTGTGTGTGGGCAATCAGATCAGAAACAGGACAAGCTGACAGCAATGGCAATAACCCCTGGCACTGAAAAAGAGAAAGTCAGAACTCTTTCAGAAGAATGGAATTACTTGCTCTACTGAGTAGCAACACAAAATGAAAGGACAATGCACAGGAAACCAAAGGGCAGAGATTACTTCTACAAAATTATTGTTTCACTTTATCATCAAAAGCAAACAGATGAATGTGTGATTTCTGCATTCATGAGCACCAGAAACTTGAAAGAGATCTCTCAACTGAAAGAGAAATGCTGGTATGTCAATGAATTTCACAGGATGGTCAATATTTGTATAGAAATCACCAACAAACAGTTAAATGAACTGTTCGAAACATCTGATTAGGGTAGCAGGCATAAATGTAGTATTGGAATGTTATACCAAATGGATTTCATATTTCAGTGTTTAGCATTTCCTAATTTTGGGGTGGTTCAAAGGACTTGCACAGCAGCAGCTCTGTCTTTTCTGTTTCTACATCACAAAATAGCCATTAAAGAAATTATTTATAGTAAAGAATTTTTTAATGACATATTATCACATAAAGTTTTCCACAGCCTGTAGAAATTTTATTTATGGGTAGCCAAGTATGCAGGAGGGAGCCAGGAATTAACAGGGAGAGGAGACAAGACCTCTTCCAGTCTTCCTTCAGGAACTGGTGAAATCTTTCTAATACTGTCCAGGGCAAAGCTCAGTCAGGCAGATGTTTCCTTTCAGGTCAGCTTCCCTTCAGTGAGCACCTTGCATGAAATCAGCTCTTGTGCAGGGGAGCAAACAAAATAATGTGTATCACAAAAATTCACACATGCCTATTTTGATGGCAGAATTTGAAAAGTAAGGGTAAGAGGGAATAGGGAATATGCGGATGCCCTGCAAAGGAGATGAATTATGTTATCAAATAAAACACATTATTCATGTTCAAAACACAATTTTTCTGAGGTGTGAAGTAAATAAAACTTTAGCTGATAATCTCTACTTTAGAGAATTCTGTTTTCCAAAGTGAAATTTACTTTTGTGCAAAAATTCAGCTTGTACTTCCAAGTCATATTCTTTGTAAAGGTAAAATATTTTATGTGGAGCTGACTTTTTAGTGGATCTTAGAGAGATCACAGCAACAAGCTTGAGAAAAGCAATTCCTTTTCAAGTTGTCTTGAGTTGTAACACTTCTCTTGAATTGTAGCACTTCCTCCATTTCTATAAGGGAACCTCTGTAGGTTCCCAGGACAAAGAATGTAAATATAAGAAGATGTTTTGATAATGTATTTTCTTTGGCCAATGAAAATGCTTTAAATGCTTTGTTTTTGTTTGTTTTCATATTTGTGAGACTGTTCACACAGAGACACACACACACAGACAGATAAATGATCTCTCTCGGAGTGCAGATATTGCTTGCTAGAGAGAGAAAAACCTTCTTGTTTTTTTTCTTCTGCATTTTCTGTATCTTTTCCTGCATGCATGGAATTAAATGAAATACTTGAAATGAAATTAAATAATAAATACAGCCTTCTGAAAATTCTATGAACATGGAGTCATTTTGTGGACAGGCCCTAGCATTAGGGCTTCGTCATTCTCACAATTTTAGCTGTCTCAATCTAAGGAAAAGCTGTACTTCTTTGTTTAGCTTCTATGGATTATCAGTTTACATTACTGAGTACAAAAGTAAAAAATATTGTCAACACATTTTGAAGTATTATAACACTGAGACGTGATGCATAATATACCTGAGTTTGAAACTTGCATTTTATGTTGATTTACATCACTAACATAAATGGAAAAAAATACTGAGCAAAAACTCCTCTGTCTTTAATGCCTGTAAGTTTCACCACCAGCCTAAACAATATTTAGATTCATATTTAGATATCTGGACTGAGGCACAAACAAACTTTTGTTTTCCAACTTGAATTACTTGCTCTGTGAATTCTACAATGGAATTTATATATGGGATAGACCTGACAAAATCTCTCTTTCTAACGATTTATTTCAGAAACATTCACTAAATTGTATCAAAAACACCCGCTTTCTTCAGACTTAGCTGCTCCAGGGGTTCCTAATTAAGGATTACTCATCCTACCACTTGACCACATTACACTAGAGAGCTACTTCCATTATATCTGCTTGTGGGAACAAGATTACTGCTTGAATACATCATCTTTCACAATATCGAGCTCTGTGTAGTACCAGAGGGAAATTCTGCCAGTCTGTTTTATCAGATTTGAAAACTACATGACCATTAATTTCAGGATCATGTATTATTCTATATATGTGTGCCCTGTACATGATTGGAATTATGTTTAAAAAAATAAAAAGAAACTCTCATGACACAAAAGAATAATAAAATCCAATCTGCATGCACTAGTATTAGCCACCTTTCTTTATTAACTGACTTTGAGGCAAAGTCAAGAGATTTACGGCGCTACCATGCATCACAGAAGACAACACTTTGTACTATCTGAATTCCTACCATCAAAGACAGAAATCTTATTTTCTCAGTGTGTAATCTGAATGTATCCTCCAGAGCTGCTAGAAATAGATTCCATTGTGATAGACCTTTGAAATAATTACCACAGCCAGAAGTCTTTTGTATTAACAGGCAATGCCTTAAGGTTTCATTTTGTGGTAAGCTCTAAATTGATCTCCTTTAACACTTTCTGAGTAAGTGGTAGGAGCTACTAGCTTTACTCCATAATTTTTTAAGTATACCATGACCTCCTTTAATACTGCAAGGAAGTTAATGACCTGAACATTTCACTTCTGCAGTTAGCAATGTCCTTCCTCAGGAATGGCACAATCCACTGAGCCAATAGAGCTTTAACAAATAGAAGCTTGCACTCAGAAACTACAAAGGAGAAAAACCTTCCTGGAATTCAAGGTTGGCCAGTAGTTCAGAGCAATTCAATTACTGTAACACAGTAGATAGGAACTGCATTTATTTTCCTATTGAATGTATTTAAAGCACCTAAAAAGCCCTTATCCCGGCTATACTTAACAGAGTCACAAATACACAATTCTGCTAAAGCCACAAAATTCTCTATGAAGACAGGTGACAGCAAAGCTGGATTTGGATGTAAAAATTATTTGTTATTAAATGGAAATGGTGCAAAAATGTCTGGATCATTGGGCTCAAAGGGTCAGTGGCTTGGAAGTCCAACCAGCAGCTGTTTAAGATTGTTTCACCTCAGTGGCTAATTCCAGGCACAATTCTGTTTAGTCTTAACAACCTGTACAGAAAGCATGCTCAGCAAGTTTGAGGACAATGGCAGTTTGAGCAGTCAGTACCTACCTGGCAGGACTGTCATTCAAAGGACCTTGGCAACCTGGAGAAATGGGCTGGCACTGAACTTTAACAGTGTAAATGCAAAGTTTTGCGTCTCTCATGCTCCTATTACTCTCTGTAACTACCTTAATTTGAGAGTACAGAGAAGTAGCCAGACTGTTCTCAGAGACATACAGTGAAAGGTTAAGGGGTACACACACAAACTGCATGAGGGAGCAAGTGCCAGAGAGGTTGTAGGTTTGGCAGACTCCAAACCTACTGAGACATGGCCCTAAACATTTTCAATATATTTCTTAGCTGATGCCCATAAAGATAGATAAAATTAATGTTAGGTTAAAAGACTAAAACATAAGGCATTTCCCACACCAGTGCATGTATGGATTTCTGAGGAATAAATGACAGAAACAAAGGGTCTGACCTCTTGCTTGTAGCCCAGGCCCACAAGTCTCATGTGCTCCCGGACTGTCTTGGCGCACGTACCATGGCACCAGCTGGCACCTGCGCCATTTGTGGGTCTTCCACCTGAAGAGAGAGGGGAAGCAATCCATCTAAACCTTGTAGCCATCAAACCCAAGGCAACACATGTGCTAGATAGTGTTATAAACCACCAAAAGCTGTTGCTTATTTTTGCTAACTGGTCATAGACAATCCACAGAAGAACCAGTAACAGTATCAGAAACTTATCCCTATTCTGTTAACTTTTTTTCTTTTAGGATGAAGTCACTAAGAACACATGGAAGAAAGGAGTAAGCAAAGGTGGAAAGAGAAAGTAAACCATATATATTTTCAAAGATTTTAAAGCACAAAGTTATATTAACAGTGCCAAAAAAATATGCAGTGAATATATTAAGACAAAGCAATAACACAGTTGTACAAAATACGAGAAATAAAATTCAAGAAAGAAAACTATAAAAACAATAAAATTATGTGAATACCCATTTAAAAACAAAACTCCTTTGCTATGAATTTATATCTGAGAATGCTTAGAATATTTTACAAGTCATCAAAATGACATACAAAAATTTGAAAAGTGGATTTAATGAAGGGACACTAACATCTCAAAATCAACATGGACCAATTAAATAAATTTTAAATAGTTCCACATCCTAATAAACCTCCCATCTTTCCCACTTTCTTTTCCTTCCTTCCTTTTTTTCACCTATATCAGTGAAGAAAATATGTATCGAAGTCTCCCAAATACATTCCAGAGATAAGACTCCAGAGTTGATTTCTGATTCAGTCGATACTGGGATTGTCATTGGGCAGTAAATACTCTCATTATAGATGCTAGTTCTTTTCTCAGGTTTCCCAGGTCGTTTTTCACCCCCTCCCTTAGGCATGCCTTCCAACACAAAAATAAATGTAACGATTCTGCCTTTCTTAAAGCACAGATGAGCCTTGGAGCTTCTAAGATAAGGTAGGATAAGCAAAATTTGGGGATTTTTATTTTGTTTTCACAAACCTTAAAGGATATGTTTACAAAGGTAATGTTGTCATAGCAAATGAATTCCTTTGCTAAGCTTCATTTGAATAATACTATTCCAAAAGCAGAAATAAGAAACAGAAAGGAAGGGTGGCTAGAGGAAAGTATTGGGACAGTGGGCTTAAGTGATTGCAAGGGTACATCAGGAAATTCTTGGGGTTTTGGGTAGCTGAATGGCAACACCTTATATATGTGGAACCAGCTGAGAAAACCAACACAATGGGCCCACCATACCAAAAATAAAACAGACACAAAGAGGACTTGCAAAAAGACATTGATAACAAATGTAATATTGCACTGCTTAAATTATTCTGTCATTAAGATACACTGCTAATAAACTTTTACAAAGTTCCCTGCTAGTGCTGCAGAACACCCCAGTCCTGAAATATAACAAATCCAGGCAAGTCTGCTTGTTGTCACAACTCTAAAGTAATCCAGAGTTGTCCACAGCTCCAGCCATCAGCAGTTTGCATGTTTTAAACTCTCTCAGTGGCTTTGCACCTCGAGTTTCATTGCAACCTGCTTCTATGGGGCAGCAGCTAACTAAGGCATGAGCCAGCTGAGTGTGTGAGTCCATCTGTCACAGCATGTGTGCAGGTCAGAAAGATGCTAAAGGAAATATATGGAACATGTGTTTAGTATTAGTTCGTGTCATGAAATATAAATGACCTCATCTACCACTCTCTAGCAACTCTTTCTTATGCTCAGCACATTATTATGCAGCTCAGATACTAAAGATACTAGAGATGAGCAGCAGCCAGCATTTTAAAAGATAAAACTCTTGATTCTCATTTTGACTATAAAAAGTTCTTGAGCTCTATTTTTCTGGTGTTTAGAGTACTGATTTTCGTAGCTTCCCAATGCTGTTTTCAACGTTTTCATATCTTTTAGTTGCATAGAGTGTGATTTCCTAATGTATTTGCAATGATAATTCTTCTCAGATGATGAAAGAAACATTTCTTTAAACTCAATTTCTTTTCCTTAAACTAAGCTTAAATTCTATTTATACCTCTGCAACAGAGAATAGTTTCATGGGAATGATAATTCATAAAACAGAAAAAAAAATATTTTTATTATTTTCTCAAGTAAATCCAACTAAGAATTTATCAGAATTTTCTAAATTTTGTCTCTATCAACAACCAGATCTTGTTGTATGTGTACACCTTCCCACACACTCAGATAGAAATTACAGAACTACCCAAACATTTTCTTAAGCAATGATGGTTCCACCTTCTGGAATTGTCCTCAAAATTCTGTGGTGAAGATCAGGGCAATGCAGAATACACAGGGCATATGGGGAATCTCTTCAGCTCTGGGCCATCTCAGGGCTTACAGGGATAGAAAAATTAAGGATATGATAGGTTGAAGAGTATGGCACCAGAACTCAGCTCTCCTAAACATACAAGCTTGCAGTTTAGCACTTTGGATAATCTAGAAAGATTTTTTTACATGTATAGAATGTCAAAACAGTTTCTAGGAAAAATTTATTCTGGAAAGTAATTCTTAGTTGTTGCAATGCTCTTGCAAAGGAACTGGAACAAAATGAACCAGTGATTCCCTATGGGCCCAACTGAGTCTACATATCTGTTGTGAAACCTTGATTCAGATATGTATCCTATTTAGAAAAATAGTACACGTTAGAAAAACAACTACTGCTAAGAAATGGAATTCAGCAAGCTTTAGAGGTAGTACAAGTTTAAAAATCATGTCTCAGCTGTTTCTGGTTGATTATCTCACATACCTGTAGCTATGACAGACAGGAGAAGCTTCACACTCCCTTTCCTCAAACAAAGAGTCTGGGCACTCCCGACCACCATTGGCAGGGAGCTGGATGATGACTCGGTGACGGGACTGTTTCCTTACTGTGACAGCCCCTGCAAACAGCAGAATATCTTGTTTTTACTGCTGCCACTTAGGGGTGAAACTAATTAGGGTGAAAACAAGGTATTTGAACCAGTTCCCATAATACCGACATGCTATTTTTCCCACAAGCAGAAAAATGAAGCCTAATAGAAAAAACAGTTCAATTTCAGCTCCAGGCTGGAAAGCAGAACTAAACAGAAAGCAATACCAGCAATACTGAACAAATGAACAGACAGCTGAAATGAATAAACAATTCAAGAGAACAAAAGTTAAATAGCTCAGTTTTCTGCTACACTTTGCAGTTGGAAGGTGTAAGCTTTCCATAATGAATAGCATGTAAAACCAGAAACAAAAATTCCACTCTAGAATTCCTTCACAGTTTGCAGTTTTTTATTATTATGGTTATCCATTATTAATGATGAACAGTAAATAGTTCCTGCAGGAATTTTGATACATCTTCAGGTATCGGTTCTTCAGGCAGAAGATGAAGAGAAAAGCTACAGATCTGTATTAGTTCCACAGCAATGCGTATGTTAGGTAAAAATCTTAGAGATTTGGGTTTTTTTCACAGAGAGCAGTAGAGCAGACATTTGGCTGACTGGGCTGATATCAGCTTTGGGTGGGTTATTACAGCAGCTGCAGCTTGTCTGATCACAGAAGTGTGCTGGACCACAGCCAAGCAATTGTAATTAGGAGTGAGCAGTAGGAGAATCCCGGCGGTGGCTCTCCACCACCTGGCCACTCTTCAGCACAGAGGAAACCCTTCATTCCTGAGTCAAACAGCTCCAGGAGATGCCAGGAGCTGGCGCAAGGGGCAAGCCCAACAAAGCCACTGACCTGCTTGCTGGCACAAATGGGTAAACCCCATGAAATAAAAATTTTTTGCATAGTATAAAGAGAGTTTGACTCAGTGAATAGACAAAACGCCTGTAGTTCACAAATATACTGTTTTATAGAAGCCTGCACACTAGTTTGTGGTAAATATTAATGAAGATATGCTCATTGCATCAAGAACTTTCTTAAAACCCACAGAAATGGGAACAATTAATATTGCTGTAAATTAACACATATTTAATGATGACTAACTATTTCATAGATTGAGATTTAATGGATTCCATTCTCTGCACTTTTTCAAAGGTTATGAATTTAGTCGTCCTAACACCTTTTCTCATTTGTTAGAATGCAGTAAACACTAATAGGAATTACTGCAAAAATGCCTTTATGCTTGTGTCCTTTATAAAGCATAAAGAATTGTCTGTGACAGCCCAATTCTGTATGTTTGATGTAACTATACCTTTTACATTCTGACAATGCAGTAGCTGTGAGTAATCACCATGTCCCACATAGGGATTAGCACCATGTGGAACAGGGGTATTACAGAGTCTGTCTTTAATAGTACATATTAGAAAAACGCCTCCTGTTAAGCTTAAAAAGAGAAATAAAGCATAAAAATGTGGCTAATATTAAGCCTGTCATCATGTTAACTTCACTATTGTGTGATTTCAGTGTAATAAAAACTCAGGGGAGATCTGTACTGTTTTTTAAGAGCTTTGCCAAATGTATTAAAATGGATTATATGTTTAAATCAAACCATTCATATCAATGTAAAGTCTGTTGAATTTTTTTAACTCTCCTTCAATTTTCCTTGGAGTAGAAGCAGCCAGACCAAATTATTTATAACTGCATATCTACTTATGTACATACTTACCTCCTTGTATATAACTCAGGTTTTTCTGATGAGCAAACAGCAAAAAGGTAGGTATTTCCAAAACCAAAATCTGTCCATTTTATAACCTGACAATTAAAATGCTAACAGTGTACAAGTATTGATGTTAAGATGATAAACTGATGATGTTCAGAGGTATGTGTCTACCCCATAACTAATCATCTCTTCATCAGTGTAAGTTGCAAAAGAGAGTTTGTAATATTAGGGAAAATGTGGGGAAAAAAGTCCAAAGAGATGCATATAGAAAATGTATTGGAATAACTGTTCTTTTCAGCAAAAACTCTTAGTCCTCCCTGCAGCAGCTGTACCAGATATTACATGACCTCTAGAAAGAGATGTTTATAAGCTTTCTGCCAAAAGTGACTGCTATTCTGACTCCCCAATTTTTTTATTCCTAAAATCTCTTAGCACAAAATGGATAAAATTACCTTCTTGACATGAAGAAGGACACACTGTCCAGTCACTGAATGGAGTCACAATACAGTCTTTCCTGCAGGGAAGCAGACAAGGTCTCACAGTTTCAGGTCGAAGGCTTTCAGGGCACCTGAAAACAAAAAAATTACAAAGAAGCATGATCAAATAAACAGTCATTCTGCAATGAAGTAGTGATTTGTGTGAGGTACTGAATGCTTAGAGATGCACAAGGACAGTTCTCGTTGCCCAGAATTCACCAGGAGGGAGCATTGATATAAAAACTAGTAGCAATTAAATACATGTGGTGAAAGAAAGCCAAACCTGTTGTATTCTGCACCTCAGGATTTAAATAACCATCATCCCTCACTCACCATGCTAGACTCTGAATTTTAAGGGTTATATTCAAGCTTTCACATAATTATGAAGAAGAACCATCTCATTTATCTTAGTAAAATACATTTTTAGGTCTCATCACTTTATCATAAATATAAACTCTGGAAGGAGGCATATTCAAAATAAATAACACTGCTAACCCAGGAACAAACAGGTATAAGCTTTCTGTGATTATGAGAGAAACCAGAAAAGGATTTAAAACTGCCAATGAGACTGAAAAAGACTGTCAGAAAAGGCAGAAAACCTTACTTGTTTTAGGAAGAGGCTTGATCAGCATATAAAAAGGATTATTGGAGTGCCACATATGGGACTCATTACCCAGGTCATTTTCCCCATTCTGTGGGGATTCTGCATTTTTCATCGAGGAACAACAGCTCTCTGCACTGCTATACTTGTTTCAGAATGGTACAATAACTCTAATAGAAGTACTGAAAAGATTTAAAATAATTTCAAAATTGCTATTGTTCTAAAAAATATACAGACTGTGGACTGTCTGAAGAATAAGTAAAGATGTAATAAAAATCACATCCATATTTGGGAGCTTTTGGATCATTGCAGGAAAACATTACTATGTCTAGCTTTTCCTTTTTTCAGTGACAGGCAATGGGGACCAGAGAGGTGAGAGAGGCAAGTCTAAAGGTAAAGTATAGAGAAAATCTAGTGTCCATGGTCAGCAGAGAACTATGCCTGTGCAATCTGAGGAGGAGAAAAGCTGATTTGCAGCTTTACAGGAACTTACACTTCAGCAATAATACTTGCTTGAGCATGCTTTCCACCAGTTGTCTCTGCATTTTCCTGCCAATTGACATTCACTCCTCAGTATACGATCAGTTACCATGAACCAGCACCAATTCCTTGGTGCTCTCTAACAATGGGATCTCCACCCTTTCTCTTTTCTCCCCTTCCACCAATGTGAAAATAACTGAAATAATATAACTATAGCAACACAAATCTCCATCACTTCTCTGATGATCTCTCTACGTTTTTAAGTCAACTTGTGCCTTGGTTCTATGTGATTTATAAAGCAAGGGTGTATTTAGATATGATCAGATACACTTTAAAAAAACCTCTGCTACCAATCACATATATTGATGAAGTTGTCAGAAATTTTCTTTAAGGTTACAATAAAAAATGTTTCTGAAAAGCATTGAACATTGGCTTACTAATGGCTTTTCTTGCAGTGGCTTTTCCCTTAAAAAACAGGAGAAATTATAAGCATACAAAACAGACTGAAATACATATACTCACCATTTCACTGAGAACTTCATCTTTCAGGACCACACTACAATTCCTCTTCAGACACTTAGGCAAGGCAATTAGTTCAATTAGAACACCATTTCTATGCTTTATATTGTTTGTGTTTACTATATGTGGCTTAAAGCAAAGTATTGATTTTTTTGCAGTCCTTACTCAAGGTCAAATTAAACAGAAAAGATGCATGCTGGAGTCTGTAACTTGTGAGGCAGATAAGGCCAATAATATCGATTGTATCATACCACAGTAATCCTTTTTATTAAGGGGACTTTAAAACAAGGTTCCTATTTACATTTTCATGTTAAATGTCTGGGTCTTTAAAAACGATTCAGTGATTTTGATGTGACAATTTCAAGGATCAACCAAGACTTTTTTCATTTCATATGATTCATTTATGAAAGAATAAAACAGTCCTCCTCCCAGAATTTAAGGTCAAATCAAAGGTAGAGGCATTTACAGTAGATTTAAAAAGGATGATAAATCATTAGAGGTTTGTGGGGTTCTTAATGTAAATGCACCAAAAAAAGATAATTGTATCCTAAGTAGAACAGCAACGTAATGCAGATACACAACAATTTAGATTACTGAATGTGCAGACATTACTCCCCACGTTTCGATTTAAAGCAAATTAGGCTTAAATCTACTGGAGAATAAAGCAACAAATGGCAGGCACCAAGCAAATATTTAGTGTGAAAATAGCTGCCTCATGAACTTTCTAAACCACCTCTGCTATCAGTTCTTCCAATTTTGAATCTGTTCTGAGTGGGATATATTTACAGACTGCCAATCCCTACAAAGATATTATCAAATGCATTTTACTAGCAGCTAATCCGTGTTTAACCCTGGTCACACATTAAACTGTAAAACCAAATCATTGGGCCAAAGGCATAACTTAAAACATATAAATGGGAAAAAAAACCACAAAGTTTGTCAAACTAATGTTCAAACTAATGTTTCAAATTAATGACATGTCAGGTTCTGCTATGCTACACCTCCTTGGTCTGGTTCTGAGAAGAAGAAATGCTGTACTATATTTAGATTCACACCACTATTTTTGAGTGGAACTGCACGAATCCTTATGATGGACTGCTTGTTTGGAGGCAACAAAGGACCTTGGAAATGGTTCTGGTCTGCATGTCACACACATACTGCAAGAATACTATCGTGACTCAACCTGATGGTGGCAAGGAGCCAACTGGATTTAGCTGTCAGCAGAATCACCACTGTAAACAACACCCATAAAAATCCACAGTGAGAAAGGTATTATCTAGTCTCCCTGTCATGGCAGTTTTGTATTTTTAGAAGATGAAATGTTCATGAGAACACAAAAAAGAGGGTCTTTTTACCTTTGCAAGCAGCCATTGGTGATAAAAACATAAAGCAATAAAATCCAAACATAATTACAACATGAAGATATTTTTAAAGATCCTTACTTTTTTGGGCCTACTTGTCCCACGTTGACTCTCACACAGATGACCTTTCTTGTCTGCATCCCCACGGAGCAGGTGGCCTCCCCATTCCAGCTGGCAGAGGAGTTGAAAGCGGAGACAGAGGCATCCTCTATGCACTGTCCCCACGGGCCGGTCTGCCAGTGGTACACAGTGCAAGAGTGCTCGTTACAGCTGCGTGTTTCCTGCAGGGCACTGTTATTTGGGCACTGTATTCCTCCTGGAACAATAAAAGAGGTCAAAAGATCTTTCAGTGCAAGGAGACAAGTTTTTTATATTTAAAAAAACCCATGCCACAAACCCACTTTGAAATTTTCTTAGTTATATATTATCAGTTTGATTATGTGAAAGAAATTCTGGTCCCTCTCTCCTCCTCTTCATATGCCCAATATTGACTTTGACAAATTTCAACCAACAAGCCACACAGAACGGACTGTTCATGGACAGTATGTAAGTCTGTACCAAAAGGATAACAAAATAATCATAACTTCTATAATACACTAACATGCTTGGAGTAATCTACAGTCTTACTATTACGGGGCTCTCTAGAAGACCCTGCAAGAGATCACATAAGGATGCATGAAGGCTCTAGGCAGAAGAAATGGTTAATTATTCTCGTTACACTTGGGTAAAGACCACTGTTTATGTCTAATGCACAGATCAATTGAAATGATTTTTGGAGTTCTTGTCCTAGCTCCTAGTGGGTGTTTACTCCTCTTATGCAAACCAAAAAAGGATGGCACGACTGGCAACTTCAGGTCCAGATTAAGATAACAAAGTCTACTGCAGGTTTAAGATTAAAATGCAATCAAGTGTCAATGATTGTGAAGAAAAGCTCAGATGTTGCCTTTGTCGTGTTTGGTTTCAGATGGTATGTTCAGTTTATTATATTCAAGTACTTCAAAACTACTTTAGCCTCCCAGCTGTCCAGGAGAAATGAAGAGGTCTTTCCCACCAGAGGTGATCACAGGCTATTAGATGTCCAGCCCTGTGAGCACACGTCTTGTCTGCCAAATACCTGGTGTTATTAGACACACAGAATCGAGGTTTAAGATTCTGGCCTACAAGGAGCAATGGGGCTCCTATCTGCAACTGATGAAAAGACAGTGAAAAATCTAAACAACATTTTAGCTTCTCCTAAAAGACAAGAAATGTAAGAAAGACTATTGAAAGAGGAGCTTTTTGTTAGTTAATGCTGATGACCCATACAACTTTTCTCTAAAAAGAAAAATGTATGCTTGCACCAAATGCATGTTGTAGAGTATATTATCCTTTAGATCCCAGCACTGAACTTTGGGTTAATTGTCTGCTCTACAGATATGCAGAAGGGAAGGGGTTTCAAGCACTCATTGTTGAAACTAAACAAAAAAAAGTAAAGGTAATCAAAGAAACAATGGACGCTTAAAATACTCCAGCACAAGAAAGTCAAGTTACCAGTATAAAAATACTTTATACCCCAAGAAGTTCTAGAGTCTAGATCTGCAGAAGACATGATAAAAGGTCAATTCTAATGAAAACACAAGACAAAATCATAATTCTCAATTTATTTCTCTAGGAATATTTTTAATTTCTAAAAATTTCTAAATATTTCTAAAAATATTTCTAAAAATATTGATGTAACCAAGCAACCTTAAACATCATATTAGTTGAGATGTAATGCCACAGACTAGCTAATCTTAAATTTTGTAAAGGGGTATTAGAAAAACTTACAAATATGTGAATGTAACTAAAGAATAACTTTAATTTTTTTTTTTGCTTCAGAATGAATGTAAGTATATTAGAATTGCTTCAAATATATGGCCATGTGTGGAGCATAAAAAAAATGTCACACATATTTTACTAAAAAGCAAATTTTAAAAAAGGTAAAATAAAATAATGGTTATGTAATAAGTTTTGTACAGTTATCTAATAATCATTCCTCAAGAAAAAAAATCAGCTAAACCCAGCATATAGGAATACAAGCAAGTAAATTAGGAAAGTGAGTGTATTTTGAAGAGAAAAAAATAGTAAAATCAAAGATTATTTGTCATGGAAGAGAAAATTGATCCATGAGAAGAGTCTAGACATGTTCCTCCATAAATAGAGCTAAATAAGCAAAATTTAAAAGATGAAGAGAAGGTTAATAAATTAAGAATTTCCATCTGACAGTAGCTCAAGAAAAAACACAAGGGAAATATTTCATTAAATTAAAAATTAAAGGGGGTGTGTGGGGGAAAAACATTTTCCCAGAACTGAATGCCACAGTCACCGGTTCCTAAGACATTTGAGAATAAAGTGACAACTAATGTTCCATTTCGACAGATATACAAGAATGTATATTCAGGGGAAAAAAATGAGATTGACATTGACTTGTAAATGAAAAACATTGGGGCATGAATGTCTGCAGCTCAGTGGGAATCCAGTTCTGTTCAGATTAAATCTGGAGTTAAAAAAACCCATGCAAAGACTGAACAAAATGCGGAAATAATACTATTAAAATAAAAATCAATGTGCCATTGTCTACAGAAAAGCACCATTTTCTTGTGCTTCCTCAAATTTAACTAGGTACAGAAAATGCAGACAGGGTTGGAAAACTGGCAGTTAGAGATTGCCTTTACAACATCTGTGTAGGGGCAACAACTTTATGAGCATATCCCCAGTAGAGGACAGGTATGACAGGAGTATAAAAGTAAATGAGTATCACAGAAAAAAAAAACCTGAGACATTTGAATTCATCAGAATATGTGAAAAGGACATACAATAATAAACATATCCTTTAATAATAGATGATCAGATGACAGTAAAGAACTGCTTGGCAGTACTAAAAATAATAATTCCAAGGATACAAAAAACAGTTGGAGCGGAAGCATTTAGTTTTGGGTTCGGATTCTTAAGCAAAGTGGACTTGGAAGACTAGCCTTCCAGAGGGACTTGCATACTGCTCATAAAATAGCTGAGATATTATATTGTTTCCTTGAACACTTTAACAGAATTGTCATATGCTTAGATTGCTTTTCTGCCTGATTTGGAGCTGCTAATGGCTAAGCCACCTTGCTCTAGGATATTCAATTATTGCATTTTATAAATCTTTTTTTTGTGACATTGACTTCATAACTTTTAAATTTCAAAATGCTAGACATTTTTTTAAGCATTTGGGATGATTTTCATTAATCATTTAGACATAACTCGTTTTTGCAAATGCATATAGTTTTATACATGCATTTCAAAACTGCTGGAGTAATTAATTTAAGTTTGAGAAAACAGATGTGACTGAAGTGTCTTTTGTATTCTGGTGAGTGAGGTCTTACTCATTTCTTTGCTGTAGGCACAAGGTAGCTGCGCTGGAGACAGACGCAGTCAGAACTGAGACTCTTCCTGTTCTGCAAACATTGATGCTTCCTCTCCTGCAGTATATCAGTTATACAAATCAAGCAGACCTGTCCTAAATACACAACAGATCAGGATGCAGAGTGGACCCATGGAAAATGAAAGATCAGTTCCCAAGTCTTTTCCAGGATAAGATTTGAACCCCTGACCCCTCACTACAGTCAGCTCTCTCAGCTGACGCCTCATGAGCAAAAGAACACAGTAACATGCCCTGCCCTGGCTCACCTTTCTCACACAGGTGTCAGGTCACTCAGTAAGTCTTACCTGAAAATTCAGGTTCCTCACTTTCAAAACTAAGTGGGTTTTCTTTATTCCTGTTTCATGAAAAACCCCATGTTCCCCAAAATTTATTCTTCTGTGATTGAACAATTTGCTGGAAAAATAATTACTCAATTACTCAATTCTACCCTTTCAGATTTAACTACCAAGCACTGTTATTTCAAGCCAGGAAAGTAAAAAAATTAAAAACAAACTCAAGAAATGTAGGGAGAGTAAACACATTAAAAAACCCTAAGCATGACTTCTTGTTTGCAACTATGAAGTCAAACTGTACTGGAATTTTATCAGGAATAAAATTTTAAAGCGTATCAACAATAATTTGCTAAGTTTTGAGAAGAAACTCCTTTGATGCAGCTATTTCTTACATATTCAATAAATCAGTCTTGCACATAGATGAGAAGTAAGAGCTGTTGGTCCCTGTCAAACAGAACATCTGATGAGATGGACAACTGATATTCTATACTATCTAACTGTGATGTTTAGTGGTCTATGATATATGAGGTCATATCGAATAGTCCTTCTGGCATTAGACTTTGCTAATCTATGAGCATGTAATACCCATAGGAAAACACTGACATGCACAAGCATCCCTGCCCTAAGAGATTTTGTAAAAAAAAATTCCCTTCACTCTCATTTTATTAAATTAAGCTTTTAAGTCACCTTATTTTCCTCTTTGCATTTGAATTTTGGTTTTTTGGTTTTGGTTTTCTTTTTTTTTTTTTTTTGTGGGGGTGGGGTGTTAAATCTTTACTTTTCCAAAATCAGTATTACTAATAAATCTTGGGATGTATCCACAACATTAGCGTTGTGCTGTACTGCACCGATTTGCCAGGGTCACTCTGTGGCAGTGTCTAATCAATACAGATTCAATCTATGTATATTTTACTTACTGAAAAACTAGGATTCATTTAGTACTTCTTAGTCTCAGGTCCAGTAGTAATGTGAAGCAGTCTTAGTGCACACTACTAATTTTATAAGATTTATTGTAAGCAGTGAATAAAAAAAGAGCAGAAATTTTAAACAGAATATAAAACAAAAATAGACAAACACAACATTCAAGAGAGAGGCTGAGCTGTATATGATACATTTATGTATCTACATTTATGCAGAACAATTATAGGAGGTATCAGATAATATCACTATGTCCTTTGCTGTCATTTTATATTTTGAGACAGTGACTTTTCTGAGTTTCTTTACTCTACCATGAAGATAAATTTGACAGTGACACAAATGAGCTAACACTATAGGCAGTCTCACAGACAGGCAAATTTATAAATCACTTTGCCTTTCAAACTTCAAGCTGAGGACGATGATCTCAGAAAAAATATCAAAAATGGTTATTGTGACACTCATTTCCACATGGAGTCATCTCACAAAGCACAGTAAGTATTTATCTTGTGAAGAGACTCCTTTCTCTCCACTGAATGCAAGTAAATAAGCCCATCCCAGATGTGCATGACCACACCGTGCTTGAGGCTCTGCAGTCTGACCACAAGAAAAGGCTCTTGTTCAGAATGAGGAAATGATGATGAGAGGACGTACAGCTGAAGTCAGCTCCTGGCTCAAGCAGAAATCAGTGTGGTGCTGGAGGGGCAATTGGTATCCCAGAGCTCATTAGAAAACTTTGTCACTGTTGTAATTTACATATGGCTTATATTTTTCCTGCGAACCTATTCTCAACACTGAGGAATTTAATAATAGTTCTGAATTATTCCTATTCTAAGTCATCAAAAAAAATTGACTAGACTGTGGCTGTTTCCTAGTGGTCAGTTATGTTAACTTGATGGTTTCTTCAAACCAATTCAGCAGCAGAGATTGCTGGGAAATAAGAGGAAAAATAATTTCGTAGGTGTGAAATGACATAGCTCTACTACAGACAGTTATCTGACACCATTGACAAGAAAAATGGCAGAATATAGTATTTTTCATTTCAAAGAGGAGAGAAACTCAACAATCACAGACAATATTTGATAAGAACCCATCTGAGATCCAGATAAAAAAACCTGTTTCATATGTATCTATAGATCCTCAAAAATTTCCACGGGGTGTTCATGTTTTAGTACCTGAATGAACAAGAATTAAATGCTTCAGTTACTTTGAGGGATTGCAGCATTCATTGTGTATGTAATGTCTGCTGTGCTTTGATCTTCCTAGGCTTGTGGACTGAATGACTAGCAGGAGGATGTGTGTGATCAAGGTCTCATACCTGGACTCCTTATGTCATCTTACAATACAGATTTAGCCTTATTCATGGATTGGCAATAGTCTTGCACACTTTTTCTTTAATTAATATCCAATCCTGATATATAATATGAATAACATATAATTATGTACAATATATTTGTCTTACTGTGTTTTTGAGTAAAAACTCATAGCAATATTATACAGAAATTACTATGGAATAGCTTACCTAGACTGGTCTGTGTCTCATACCAACAGTTCAAGAAAAGGTTCAGAAATCCAAAATAAAACACTTGTTTGACTGTTCACCTAAACAGAACTGATAGTTGCTTTCAGAACTCAATTTTAGTGTGTAAATGGAATTCTTTGTCTTACATTAATGCAACTTTGAATTTTTAGTTATACTTGATGCTTACAGAGTTTCCATCTACAGTTCTGTGCATTTTTTCTAAGTTCTGAATAGAACTGAGAACTGTATGTCTTTCCAAAAATTTCCAAGTGAAGCTTCTTTTTATATCAATGGAATACAGATGTTCAGAGACATGAATATATTCTGTGCTCCTAGAACATGAAATGACCTCCCAGCACCCAACATTTTATGTTTTAGGAACACAGCTGGTCTCAGTCATGGAATTCTGGAGGTGAAAAGTCATTCAGTTATTTGCCATGTAACAAATGACTAAAAGGCATAACAGGAGTACAAGGAGAAAGATGACAACAATTCCACTGAAGCATAAAGAAGAAAAGTTAAACTGATGTATTTTGAATATAATACAAGAAAAGGTGAAAAGTACCTTCCAGCTAGAGTTGTAAAAATACCCTAAGCCTTGGAAGGTTCTTTCATTTATTTATATATTTTCATTCCCTGGAGTTTGTACAGAGTGCAAAGGAGCACAGTGTTGAAGAGATCTGACCAAGATGTGAGAGCACTCCTGTAAGCTAAGTAGACACACCAGCTTGCATCCTTAAAAAAAGCACAGAATAACTTCATCTGAAATAGCAGGAAAGAAGCCAGGGTTCAAACAAAGCTGAAGCACTACATTGTGGAGGCACTCCAGGCCTCTCCCTTGGAGAGATGTCCCTTGACTAGGCTGTGATAAGTTTATCTCAACCATCTCCCCTTGGACAGAGCAAAACTCCTGGTCATGGCAAGATCCCACCACACTTTGGTGCCCATGCAGATTCTTTGTAACCCATTGGTCTTCCCCATTTGGTATCACCCTCGCTTTCCCCATAAAAACCCCAGCTTCTGCCCTGTTCAGGCAGGGAGCCATCATCCCTTGCCCCCTTCCCAGAGTGCTGGATTCTGTCTCTGTCTCTGAGTTGGCCTGGGTTACCTTGCAAGGCAGAGCTGAAATCACTAAAGCTGAAATCACTGCCAAGAGCTGGTTGCCTGCTGCCACAGGCTGTCCCCTTGCTGAGGTTCCCCAGTGGCCAGAGGATTGCTGGAGACTCCTGGAAAGCTGTCCCTTGTGGGACCTCTCTCTCTGGGAAAGTCGTGGCATCCCAGGTCAGACTAACAGGGCCCCGGCAGCCACTTACACTACAGCACCCAGGTAATGAGTTAGCTTTCCCAGCCTCACTTTAAGGATTTCTTCCACTACAACCTCTGTGGTTTGGGATCTGTCAGTCTTTGTGATCGCTCTGTGCTGATTTTGATCACTGCACAACAAACATGAATAAAATTCACGTACCTAAAACCCAGGCTATGCTGAACAGCTTTGCTGCATTTTCAGCCTTGTAAATTAACCTAAGTTCTCTTAGTTATCAAGAAGTACTTCTTAAGATTAAGCATAATAAAGTGGAATAATTTTACAGTTATTTAGGTTTTCACTTCTGTGGCGTGCTTGTCAGGGGTTAAAATTTCTGTCTCCAATAAAATTACAGAAGTATATAGAAAATCTATTGTCTTGATCCACATGGTCAAGCAAGAAGCACATGAATGTATGTTTATTTGAATTATCTGGCTCTGTGTTTCCCTCAGAATTAGTCTGTTTAGTACACTGTAAAAAAAAAGGGCAACAAACCCCCAATTTTGTTTATAAGTTTAAAAGTGTTTCTACTTTGTTACATAGATCCATCTAAGTAACCTGTGATTTGAATCAGCTACTAAAACAGAATATTGTTCTTATTGCCACTTACATTTCTAGCAAACATTTCTTTCAGAGAAAAGGTTGAAAGAGCTCTGCTATATTAATTTTTTTTATAATCACCCAAATTCTGTCAAACACACAGTACACTTTTAGCAATGTTAGCTGTGTCTGCAAAGAGCAAACTGTACAAATACTCTGTTTCGTTGCTTCCATCCCTTGCAGCTATCACTTTTCAGCTAAATTTCATCTTAATATAATGTAATAAAATGCTTAACAGTTTAAAGGAAGAACTAACACATACATGCAATCCCTTTATATTGAAGGCATTTAACTTTTCTGTCAGAAGTACAGGTGGGTAAATATCTTCCAAGAACTCTTTGGTGCCTAGGTCTCCTGGTGCTGCATGAGGCATTTTATCAGCTGGACCCTGGCACACCTGACATGGCGGGTTTCGAGCCATGTTATGTGCAGAATATATTTCCTCTATAACCCACCCACCCCTCCAAATACTTAAAACCAACCAAGAGCTATAGGAACCATGGAAAAATCATTAAAGAATAGCCATGAACCTATATCTGAAACCTACTTCTTCTTCTCCTTTATATTCCAGCTATGTCTTCTCTTTACATTTTCTGCAGACACTGCACAAGGACCATTTGAATAAATGGAAACTATTCACGAGTGAGGACTTGCAGGGCAAAAACCAAAGCCTTGCTATAAATAAAAATGTTAGTGGAGTAACACAAGCTACCAATTTGAGATAAGAAACTACAAAATCCATTTCCTAACATTTGAGCCATTAAAATTCACATCTTTTCAGCCTTCAGGGTACCTATATCCTTCCAAATTGGACCTAAATTAGGGTTGCTAACCTATATCAGACCAACTGTTTGCCTTATTTAATGGAAAACAAGAAGGCCATATATCTGAAATAGAAACAGTAACATTAACCATATTAATAAAAATACGGTAACATTAACCGAAATGGGGAAAACAAAACCTCTTTAAAACAGCTTTAGGTACCAGGAGCAAACGCATGATAACCATTCAAACAATTTTGCTATGTTTAAAAACCCACAACTAATAATTTGTTCCCGTCAATGCAGAAATTACGTGGCCGTTACGAAGGCAGCCGAGCATTCAAAGGGGAGGCCACGAGCCCTTACCTTCACCCGCGTAGGCCAGGACGGAGCGGGCGCGCATCTGCTTCCCTTCGGTGGTTTTGCCGGAGCAGGTGTGCGAGCAGGAGGACCAGGCAGACCACACGCTGAGCACACAGTCCTTTGGGCACGGCGCTTCGCACACCACCGGGATCGGGTAGATGGCATCTCTGCACAGCTGCCTGTCAACCTCTTCTCCTGGGGAAAAGAAAAAAATGCCAGTAGCAGTCTATCATTTGGTAAATTAACTTAAAATGAGCAATCTAGTCCAGATGGGCACGCAAACAAATTAGATTCTGTTCTTCTGTATAAACAAGGTAAATAGATTTTTTATTAAAATCACTTGTCTCCTCTGCCTCGATTCTAGAAGAGCGTACTTAAACCAAGTTTGATTCGATATTCTCATGAAGTGAATGCCAGCCTGGGTGGTCTTTAGGCCTTCGTTTTGTAATACATACTTGATCCCACACAAAATCCAAATGTGAGTAACAGAGCATACGCTACACCTGTGGAAAACCGTGTACATGGACATACGTGTATAGTAATGACCCAGTTTTCATCCACATTTGTGGGAGAAGGGAAAAACATCCTAATTTAGCCAGCTTTATAAACCACTATTCATCCTTTGAATTGCAGCTATCCATCAAAATAAAAAAAGCTGCAGTAAATAACAGTCAGAGTGTTATTTGGTCAGAAAGATCTTCATTTGTTAGCAAACCAGCAACACATCTGTCTTTGTGTCATGGAAGTATAACAAGATTTCTGCATTTGTATTCTGCAGGTACACATTTCATTATAATAAAAGGACCCAGGCTGGTATGAATTGCTTAATGAAATATTAGCTAGTGTTTAAGTAGAGGGGTTTCTTTTGTTTTCAATCAGATAAATGTGGGAGCACTGTGTCTGAGATCTGTCTGAACAGCACCTTAATCACAACATGGATAGTTTTGTGAGGTGACATGATTTCTTGATCAAATAAGGTAATATTTATTAAGGGAGGAATGAACAAATGACCTTGTATCCTGGCATCAGTAAGCCTCACGACAAATCTGCATGTTGGAGCAAATGATGGAAAAAAATGAAGGGGCAAGAGATTTGGGTCCACTTTTTGGGATTCTAGCCTTGTTATCATAACATAATGCCTATTATGAGGAACTGTGAAAATGTTGCCTCTAAGAATACATTGGACTTCTGAGGCCCTGATTACCACATACAATTAAGGCATGAAAGAGCCAATTCAGTTGTAAACATAACACTAGTTTGTTTTGTTTTTTTTTAATTTTTATAAAGGATAACATTTCAAAGCATCTCAATGTTTTTTGTTGTACTAGGGCATAATACCTTCTGTTAGGATTCATCTACTGAAAGATTCTTGAATCTTACGTGATCTTGACAGACCAAAAGGAGTTGTCTACATTATGCACTAAGATCCATCATGTCAACACCTTTGTTTTAATAGCCAATATCAACAAAATAATGTCTTATCAATATTTGCAAATAAACTTAAGTCTTCAATACGACAAAATATTTGTTAGATGTATTGATTAAACACCCTGTAATTGAATCATAAAGGCACCAGTTACTCTTAGTAACTACCACATGTAATCTGAACATTAATTCAGTGAGAACTGAGCACATTATAAATGAAGACGAAGATCTAAAAACACTGCTTTACCGAGTCTCAAATTAGGTTTCATTTCTCAATAGAATAATAAAATGATTGAAATACTAATCAAAACAGAAACAACAAAAACTGCATTTTTTGTCATTCAAGGTTTACAGTCTTAGAAGCTTTTAAATAAGAATCTCTGTTAAACCAAGTTCCTGGAACTATTAGGTTCTTTAGTACTAAAGACACATCATGAGTCCCAGAAGTATTAAGCAAATTCTTTATGAAAGAGTGAAAGATGAGGGCCATCCATTCAATCTTGGATCCCTTTAACCAGTGCCAAATATTTTATTCATACAGAATATTTAGGTACAACAGAACTAAAAACATCAATCTTCCTTGCTTCTGAAAACCAGGGAAAATCCTGCAGCTCATGTTTTTAAAATAGTCTAAAATAGTCATAGTCATCTGAATTATAAAGACCTTTGAGATCAAGTCAGTCTCAACAGCTATATTTTCCCATATTAAAATACAAATTTAAGCCCTGCCAAAGGCTTCATAGCTCTTCCATAGCCAAGTTCTTCTTCCCTCACTGGACTCAGTCTTTGCATTGACTGCTCCCTTTGTTACATTGCAGGTCATCACACCCTGACACCAATGCAGGAGAGATTCCTTTCTGCTTCATCAGAATGGGCATGTGTTTGGATTCAAGGGCAAGAGACAAAGGAGAGGACTGAAAACTTCTATTCCAGATAGAAAAAAAAGCCGGAAAAGGAGTGAACCCTACTCTCAAACTGTTCCATTGCTAGATAAGACACAATAAGATAAACTGCCAAACAAAAAGATAAACTTGCACACTTTGCAAGAAATGCTACTATTACAATAAAGTGTGTCATTGTAAACAAACGACACTATTCTGAACTTATTAATCACCTACTGGCTTTTAACTTTAAACTCCAGCTAAATTTGGTGCCACAGTGAGAAATACTTTAACTTAGTTTCAGTCTGAGTTTATATCGCAAATGAAACCAAACCTTCACTCTCTTCCAAAATCTAAGCCCCTCTTTTTTTCTTTGCTGTTACAGAGAAAATATTCTAGAGATATTTATCTTACAAATTGGCGTTGTGTTTCTCTGAACTGTGCAATTCTTACCTGATGAATTCAATAGCATAGAAATGTAGTTGGAAGGAATGTCTTATAATGGGTACTTCTTATCTTCAGAGAAATATTTTATTTAGACTAAATTGTTTCTGACATTTCACTAATGATTTTATAAACAACTTGATCTTTTTTGCCTTCCTCTTTAAAGTGTGTAGTGTAGTCAAATACCAGGAACCACTCAACTGGCTGGGAACAATGCAAGTGTAAAGACGACTTATAAATAAGTCCCATTTGAAAATGTTTGCCATTTTGTGTTGAAGCAAGTCCAGAGGAGGGCCATGAAGGTGAGAAGAGGATTGGAGTATGTCTACCATGAGAAATGGCTGAGAAAATTTGAGGTTATTCAGCCTGGAGAAGAGAATCCAATGAGACATTATAGCAGTCTTCTTGTACCTAAAAAAGGCTGATGAGAAAAATGAAAAGGAGGTTTATAAAAAAGCATGTAGTGATAGGACAAGGAGGAATGGCTATAAACTAAAAGAGAGAAGATTAAAGAAGACATTCTTTACTGCAAAGGGGAAGAGGCACTGGAACATGTGTGTAGAAGTGGTGGATGCCTCATCCCTGGAAGTATTCTAGGCCAGGTTGGATGGAGCTCTGAACAATCTGTTTTAGTGAAAGGTGTTGCTGCCCATGGCAGAGGTTGGAACTAGATATCTTTAAGGTCCCTTCCAACCCTAACCACTCTCTGATTCTATGATTTTAATTGAACATTATGGGTATACATTTATTTTTCACAAGAATTGAAGACAGAACTCCAAAAAAACACGACTGAAAGGCCTCTGCCCTGGGTTACTTATACTCTAAACAACAGAATGGAAAAAAGTAAAAGGCAGAGAGATGAAAACAGAATATGGCATTTCTGTCAAGAGAACTCTTCACCACTTAGCAGTTGATTTGCTCATTAAAATCTGGAATCTAGCAATAGTCCATATATACAAACAATGCCTATGTTGTTGAATTTTATTTCTCCCAAGCAAGAGACACAGATTTTGGACTAAAATTTTCAAATTGCACTTAGGAAATGACAGCATGTAAAAATGGCAAGAGGGAAAAGAGTTGGAGTTTTTCTTCCAAGAATTTAAAATGTCAAAGATTGTTTAAACCTTTCCTGGGATTTTTTTTGAAGATTTACACTGGTGAGGAGTACTGAGGGGATAGCCTTTTGAATCCACATCTCTTGCTCGAATAATTATGGTGGATCTAGTTGGACAATCAACAAAGCAAGTCACTACATTGAAACTTTCTTTTGGCCACCTTCTTGGCTTGACGACTCCCTGGTATGTGTGCACACGAGAGCCACCATCAAGCTACATAACTATTAAGTTGCTCTAAAACAAACAATCAAAAACCATCACAAAACACCAAACCAACCTAACAAAAAACCCCAAACCTGCCACAGAATAGAGAAATTTTTACAGATCAGAGAGGTAGCTTGTAAATAGCATTCAGGAGGAACTGATTAATAAGTATCAGTCTATATTCATATCACCATACTTGTTTTATTACATTCACAAAGCAGGTATTTTATCTATGAAAATTTAGTCTACATGCTAAAGGTTGGGCTAGACAATCTTTTGTGGTTAATGTAGTTAAATCATGTCAGTACTTTGTGTTTTTCTCTACTCATCTGAAAACATGTCTGATATTTCAGTTTCTTGTAAAATGCTTTAAGAAAGCTCCAATGGGAAGCTTTCCTAGAGCTGGAATCACTAGAGACACATGGTAAAGAAATCCTCTTGCTTATTGTGCATCTTTTAACATAGTGGATGCTTCAGTGCAGAGCAAAAAATTGCTGTCGAATTCTGACCTGTAGTAAATGGAAAGGCAAGTGCTTAACAGAGAGAAAAACATTTTTTAAGCCTTAAAATGAACAGTAAATCACTGCAAGATTCAATGAGGCATAGAGAACCACTTTAAAAAATCAGCATAAAGTAAAATTGCTGCTGGAGCCCTATTTAATAAGTCAGTGAGCCTGGTCTCAGGTCTGTATGAGGAAACCATCCATAGTTTCTGGAAGACTGACCTGTAACCTGATATAAACTAAGTAAATTTTGACAATAAAATAAAAACAAATGGAATTAAATCAAGACAGTGCTTTGAACATTAATATCTAACATTATCTTTAATAGGTTTGTGCAATCAGTAAAGGATAGGAATATCACACAGTGGTAAAACAAATTTTACCACTGTATTTTAAAGTTCATAAAACAAGTAATGACAGCAACTGAGCCCAAATGCTAAAACTGCAGACTTTAGATTATTTATTGCTTATTTCAATGTGTTTGAATGTACTATTATATCTTCAACTTGAAGTAAAAAAAGTCTCTTGTGTGACACATCTTGTACTTGATGTGTCATCCATCAAGTAGAAAAACAGCTGGGCAGCTGAAATATTTAGAAAAGCACTCCAGATCCCAACTTTTAAAGTGTTTGTGGGTAAGGAAGGCCTTGTCATTGCTTAACTGCCTTCTGTAATGCCTCTAAGCATGGAGGCTGCAGGAGGAAAATGCAGTTTTCTTCACACGATAGAAAAATGCGTGAGCTGTGCTGGTTGCCACTGACAGTTTCCTTCCTTTCCTGTGTAGAAAAATAATCAACAGGAAAGTACTGAACTGCCTCTGGTATGGGTTGTAAAGGCTGAAATGGCTGAGAATGTTCTTTATCTTGAACTCCCATGCAGTTTCCCATATGCAGTCCTTTCACAAGAACACCTATACCTGTCCTTACACTGACTCCCTTGTCAATCTCAGAATGCATCTGACTGGCTCA
>VZTN01014198.1:0-21476 GCA_013400515.1 Erpornis zantholeuca | reverse complement strand
TGAAAGACTGTTTACTCTTTTTCTAGGATAGTCTGCCTCAGTGCACTGTGAATTTGACCCTGCTGTGCTCTGTGCCATTACCCCTAGCTGCCTTGGTACCCAAGCCACTTCACTGCACATCTAGCCTGGGCATCTTAAGACTATCCTGCACTGTGAACTTCAAAGAAAACAGGGATAATGTGGCCACCGGAAAACACTAAAACTGACTTTCCAAATGCAGACTAACTTGCAAAGGCTGGAACTTTTGCCATGTTAACTTCCACATAACTAATCTGGAGACACTCAGCATATAACTCAGTGCAGTCATCCTTCCCAGTGGAAAAAAAAAAAAAGTTATTAAATTTCTATCTTTAACAAAACAAGTGACTATTACAAGAACTGAGACGGTCCCTCTATTGTATGGCAACATATTAGTTATTTAGCTCAAAAAAGGAAGGGAAAAAAGAAGTACTCTTTGCACCAGAAGGAAAGGTGCTTTATGTAACATTCCTGTGATACAGAATACAGTTATTTGCTGAACCCCCAAACTACCAGTTAGCTCCTCTGAACTTGGCCACAAGAAGAAGAGGAACATCCAAATCAGCCTGGCAAATGCTCTGCATGCAGATTCCGTGCTAGATATTTAGCAGTGCTCTAGAAATGCTCGAAATTATTGTTTTTAAAAGAAAAAGAACTTTTTTGCTTTGTCTGACAGGGATTTAGGACTGCACCAGATCATACTTTCTGCACTGGGCACTGTGCCTGATTTCTTACAACAAAACCCCCCCTGGAGTTCCCAGCATGCAAAAATACTCCCAGAGCAGAGCCTTCCTATTGCCCCAGACCCTGAGTTTCCTCATTTCTTTCACATGGCAGATTTTAGTTGGGTTCCTGATACAAATGTTCATTCAGATGGTGTAAAACCAGTCATGGTGACTTCCTCATCTGTTCATAACTCCTTTCACAAGAGAAGGTCTGGGTCATGAGTGAGGGAATCTGAAAATAAATATATTGTTGGAGCATGGTCAGGAGGAGGGGTGTTTGAAATCTTATTGTAAGAGCAAGTAGAATACTTCAGATTAATCTATTTCAGGGTTTGGCTCATGACACATGCTAAAACAGAATGGAGCAAAATTGAGCTGCAGCACTTTCACTGAGATGAAAGCAACTCTGCCCTCAAAATGGGTTTTTATTTATCTTTTACTGCTAGATAACCACTTAAGCTCTCAGAGTTGATGAAGACAGTAGATAAGCAGCTTGGGTTAACATAGCTTCAAGGAAACCTTAAGACAGATGCCCCCTTTGTATTTATCTACACTAAATTTAACAATTATAAAACATTATCATATACAACATTGGCTTCAGTTAAAGTGTTCAAGAAACATAGATCAGCTTCCTAATGTAATGTCTCTCTCCTAAAAGTGACAGACACCTCTGTAAATACTATTTCACTTCTGCAGTGTTAAAAATAAGGGTGATCTGGGGCTTTGTGCAACAGCCTCTGAACTCCAGTGTTGCTTTCTACCAGTGAAGCAGGGCAGGCATATCTTTCCTGACTTTTATTAGCACAAATGAAGTTAACTGGAAGGTTAGATCTCTCTAAAGCAGTGTGTGCATATTTAGTAACACAAATGATTTAGAGCTATTGTTAAATCCCCTGAAGCATGCAAATTTTTGTTAAGCTTGATTAGCATTTGTTAGTTCCATATGTTCAAAATCTTTTCATTTTAGGCTGTCTGTTGATCAGTAAGGAATCAATTTCCAATTTAATCTTTCTATCTGCAGTGTGTCCTTTACAGGTACAGTCCTACAATAAGATAGTATCAGTGCTTGTTAAAGACAGTAGATTGTACTATGCATATTAAAGTACAGGCTCATTTTCAAGATTATATGCCACAAAGCTAATGGACTACAACAAAAAGTAGCTTGGTGCTATCTACACACATATTTTAAGTAGTATTCCCATGCTTTCATAAATTACATCTAGAGGACTTAATTGTCATTTAAGAACTCTCAGTGTCTATGGGCAACAATTTCTCTCTCAGCACAAAGCTTTTCTCAAATCTCCAGTTATGTGAAAACTTCTGCTTTGAATTTTAGCCACTACTGTTGCAGACAATCTCTCCAGAAACAATCTTTAAATTAGTATAGGAGAAAACTGAAAATTAAAAGCGTTTATTTAAATTTCATCTATATTCACTGTTACTGAGCATCTGAATTTAGTCACCTATATTAACAAAACTTGTTGGTAATTTTAATTACTTGAACCCTGATGGAAAGGGGGCTTTGCATTTCTGCTTCTCTCTGTCTAGAATCTATGCTTGTACATTGGTGGAGAATGCAGCTAATTTAGTATCCAGTCCTGTAGCCATTTAAAATAAGTATATAGTTCAGGAATTTGTGCATTACCATTTGCTAGGTAATTAACTGTTTATTACCAGCTTTGGAAAGAAGTTTCTTACCACAAAATATGAAGGGTATAAAGCCAAGCCTTTCTTTTGTGATCAGCCTGTTCATTCATAGCAAGGCTTTGTATCAGTTCGTGCTATGCAGTAGAATTATCATTCCTCTGACCAACACTGAGAGCAGACCTAGATTTTTCAGCTACAGTCTTAATAAAACCAATGGAGAACTAATTGTGGGAAACAATTCTGCTGTTTGCATTTTTGTTGTAATTAATAACATTGGATAAACTTTTCTGGCTATTGGACCAACACACTTTTCAATTATTTTTTTGACAGAAACTTTCTAATTCAGTCCACCATTGCAAAATGATTAACTGAAAGGCTACAATAATAGCCAGATTTGCATGAGCTTACAAATGTCAGAGGTAGGTCCAGTCTGGGTTGCTATTTGAAGTTATTTTGTATGGGATTTTTTGGTGTTAAATATCTGCATTTTCCACACACGAGGGGTCTTGGGTTGATTGGTTTCCTTGGTAACAGCTCTTTGCACTGATTGCATAAGCACACTGGAGTGGTGCAGAACAGATTACTACAGAAACACACTAGAATTAGTCTGATGTAATGGGATGTTGTCTGAGCTGTTACTGAGTTCTTAATTCCATTATCCTTCATGTTATTCCCATTAATACTGCATTGTAGTGAAATAAAAACTAGCTTACTTAAGATTAATCAAATTTTCTTTAGCAAGTTAGCTGTTGGTTTCTGAAAGAAAAATTTTAAATGAATGAAGTTGCCTCACAAAACTCGGAATTAAGTGTGCTGTCATGACTGGTGCAGAAGAGCACTTAATTCTTGGCAAATTAGTTTGCAAGATAAAAATATTTATACAGCTTAAATTTATGTTGATGGATTGTCTCAATCATTCTTTCTTCTTAGTCCACAGAAGAACTCCCTTGTGTGATTTTAACAAATACTGCATGTCAGGCTCTGATAGTCTTCAGAATACGTGTATTTTATAGAAATTGCATTATTTTGGAGATTATGATTAAATCTAAAATGGTAGAGGGTTATTTCAATCACGTGAGATACAAAAATGTCAATAAAATTTTTGAAATGGGTAAATTTAAAACTAAAAGATGGTAGCTGCAAAATTAGAAGAAATTGCATGGACATGTTGTCAAGTGCCACATGGCAGGCTGCTGCACTGGAGGCTTTTATGTTTTCTGGAGTCTTGTGAACCTTGTCACACACAGTCCCCAGCATTACCCAGATGCTGAAATAAAAGCCTCTGTGATCGCTTCTGGGATATCTGGCTGTGGAAATGTGTAAAGATGTGTGTGCAGTACCTGCCATGGCACTCTGGAGTGAAACCAGCTGAACTCCACATGTGCATACTGCAAGAATTCCCCTTGTTTTTCTTTGGACTAGCTCATTAAAAGTGGGTTAGGTGCACTCTATGTCATGGCTTTGGGGTTTTTTATTTTCAAAAAAAAGTGAGGTTGCATGCCCTGAGATCTCTTTATGACCCAGAGATAATGTGACTTCCTAAAGTAGATGAGAACAGCTGGGGGGTTTACTTTGGAAACATGCTCCTGATTGAAGGCAAAACCCCAAAGGAAGGACACTCTGAACATCCCCCAGTTCCCCAGGCATGTGCTCATTTTAATGTTTATAGGTCAGTTGGCCAAAGGACATCTGAAATCTGAACTGACCAGAAAGAAAACCTTTGAGCAAGAAGGAGGGTAAACCCCTCTAACTAACATGAGGAGTGTATACATTTGAACAGAGAAGCAGATCCTTATGTATTTTCCTTATTTTCTTCACCTTTTTTTGAGTATAATTTGTATTAATGAGAGTCTTGGAGGGGATCTGTTACTGGTCCCCTTATTATTCTCTTTTCAGTAAAAGGACACTCTCATTCCCGTGTGTAGCCATTTTATCTCATCCATGGTCTGACAATTACAGCAGATGCTTGTGCAAAGGCAGCAGAGTTGTCATCTTTTCCTGTGACATTGAGAATGTCAGATCCTTTCAAGTTGTTCACGCTTTGAGGCCTCTGAAACCCAGCAATGCATCTGGTTTTTGTTTTGCTTTTGAGGAAATTCCACTCCTTCTAGCCCAATTCCTTCAAAGAAGCTCTCCAAGGGGGATTTTCTGAAGTACCTCATTATTATGGGATGCTTCCACTTAAATAGGTCTTTCTAGCAACAGACATTCCCTTATTCCTGGCTAGAGAGAGATGTGACACAACCTTGGTCAATTCTATCTACTAAGACATATTCAGTACAACAGCAATTTCATTAGCACAGACAGGATCTGTAAGCAATGCACAGGCAGCCATACCATCCCTCTCATGCAGATGATCCTGAAAATCACTCAGGTTAAGTACCATAATTGCTACTTGGAGTCAAATTCAGAGATTCAGATAGAGTATTATAAATATATAGGATAATAAGAGCATATGTAAAAGCACATGTTAGAAGCTCTCTCAGCATGAGTTTATCCAGAAAGTTTATTTGCATCCTTGTATATCTCTCCTGAACCACTTCCTTGTTGCAGTTGTTAAAATGAGGTTGGATTTGCTCTGGTTGGGATTTGTTACCCTGTTTGTGGAATTGTCCATAAACAACCATGCTGGCACAACTCAGCAGATGACAAACTGTAGCCTAGGGGCAAGAAATGAGCTGTGGGCAGAGAGAACCCCTTAAACTTTCTTGTGCTAAGAAATGTGGAAATACCTATGTAGAAAAGGAATGTTGACTTCCGTATAAGAATGCTATGTTGAAGCAAGGCAAGAGACAACTGACTCTGGTTGTCTACTTACATTATATGAAAGATAATGATAATCACCATTTTATGCTTCCAGCTCAGGTTGTGTGGTATTCAGGAGTTATTTTTAGAGAGGAGCTTTCTCTAAGAGAATATACATTTCAGACCACTAAGACATTACTCAAATCTGAGTTCATGGAATCATCATGAAATCATAGAATGCTTTGGGTTGGAAGGGACCTTAAAGCTCATCTAGCTCAAACCCTACCACCACAGGCAGAGACACCTTTCACTAGACCAGAGCTCCATCCAACCTGGCCTTGAACACTTCCAGGAATGGAGTATCCAGAAATTCTCTGGGCAACCTGTTCCAGTGCCTCACCACCCTCACGGTAAAGAATTTTTTCCTATTGTCTTATCTAAACCTTGTCTCTTTTAGTTTTAATCCATTCCCCCTTGGTTCACCCCTTCTACTCCCATACACAGTTAATTTTGTTGATTTAGCTTGAACCTCCTTGAGCAGAGACTCTTCACACGAGGACTGTCTTGTGAGAGCCCTGGTTTTGGTTGTTATTTCTTGGTGAGGGTGTGTTACAAATAAATAGTTATATTGTACCAGACAGGAGGAGGGGTTGAAAAAGTATTCTTTGAAAAGTATTCACAAATTATAAACTGTATTCAGAATTCAAAAACAAATTCAATATCTTATAAATATTATTATAATTTCATATTGGCTATTTTTCACTATTGTTTAAGGTGATGCAGCATCATCATGTTAAAAAGCCCCAAATTTTTGGGGTGGTCACAGCTCAGCCAGAAAACTCAACTTTTGATGAAAATCAGTTTTGCTGGAAAAATCAAATGGCAGCTACAACTTTTTACAGCTAATCCTTGCCATGCTGCCTGTTGTCACATCAGGCTGGTACTCTCACTCAGACCAACACAAATCCAAAGCAGCAACAAGTCAGTGGACTTAGATCTGCTTGCAACTTGTGAGAGAGTGGATTTAGCACATCTCTGCCAGGAGAGGATGGGGAGCCTCCAGCTGCGTGGGAGCCACAGGCTGTGCAGTTGTGCTGCTGAAAGGCAGATGGTCTATACAACACACCACAACTCTCCCTTTTCTTCCCCTGTCAAGTGGAAGAAAGGGAGACACAGGCCTTGAAGCTGCAGGGCTGCAGCACAGTTGTTTTCTACACTGCCCAGGCAGAACATGCAGGGGAACTGTGTTCTTCATCTGAATTCTTCCTCTTCTTTCTTGGTTATGAAATTTTACACCTAATTTCCAAGCGTGTGGTGTAGAACTTTATATCTTTCCACCCCTAATGGTGTTTAAATACCTTTAAAGGCATCATATATAATATTCCTGATAATTTTTCCTTTGTAATAATTTTTCAAAAATAAATATTAACAATACGGAGTGTGATCAAGGTTGATGGCATGTGAAAGATCAGTTAGGAAGGGATAAAACAGGTAACCCACAGAAGGAAGGGAGTAAGTTGCTGCAGCAATGAACACTGCACATTCACTCTTCCTTTCCTTCCACATGAGTAAAACACATTATATAAAATACAGCCTCTTCACAGGTAGTACCAAGGTTTCTCTGAAGGATTCTGAAGGGATTAAATAGCCTACTCAGACATCTTGATGTCAGAAAAAAATATAAAGGCATAAAGAATGTAAAAGAAAATTGCACATTTTAGCTGTTAGACATACTTAAAGACAGGAGAAAGTTATGTCTGTAGCAGTGAAATGTACCTGCAAAATTATTTGTCAAGTCCCTTCTAGAACCAGCAAGGTTGGCTATGGCATGAGCTGCTTAAAAAATCTGCTGTTTAAGGATATGAAATCTGCCTATGCTCAATGCTCCTAAATGTGAAATTTCATCAATAGTATCACATTACTCAATACACTTCACTATGTGACTAAGAACAAAGGTATTTGAACAAATATTACTGTAGCTTGATAGAGAAATATAATATTTACCTTACTTCATAAACACCTTATGTGTTGAGTAAGAGCTCAACTGGAAGAGATTTTAATGATTCAAAAGAACACCTTTGTGTTTAAAATGTCTGTCAATACTAAAAATTGACTGTTGAAATTAAACAGAACCCGATTATAGCTGCTGTCAGTGAGTGACTTCCAAATCAACATTGGTCATTCCATAATTAAAATTCTTACTCTCTGACGTATGTGCAGGCTACTAAGTACAGTTTTGTAGTCTAACCACCTTCAAAGAAATTTCTTACTGGAGAATTCCCTAAAATAATGATTCTTCATCAAATTTTGCCAATATTTACCTATAGGAAAATTTCATTATTCAGCTGATGTAAATATTACACTTTATCAGTACTTATGTGTTATTGTGGGTGGACCTTGGCTAGCTGCCAGCCCACCAAGCCTCTCTCTCACTTCTTTTCCTCTTCCTCAATGGGGCAGAGGGAACAAGATCAAAAACTCATGGGTTGAGATAAAGGCATTTAGTGAAGATTTAATCTCAACTTTCCATCAGCAGGTGATTCCATCCAGTTTCTGGGAAGTAAGGTCTCAGCATGTGCAGTGATTGCTTCAGAAGACAAACACCATACAAGTAATGCCTCTCATCCTCCTCCTTTCTCTTAGCTCTTATTGCTGAGCATTGTGCCAAATAGTATGGACCCCTTGGTCAGTGTGGGTCAGCTCTCCTGGCTCTGTCTCCTCTCAAGCCTGCTGGAGGAGGGGAGCAGAATATTGCAGAGGTGGTGCTGATGCTGTGCCAGGGCAGCTCAGCAGCACCAAAATGCTGTTGTGCTACCAGCACTTTTCTGGTACCATTACAAAGCACAGCCCTGCAAGGACTGCTGTGGGAAGCTGACTCTATCCTAGACAGACTCAGTACAGTTACACTAAGCTGGGCTCCAGCTAAGCTTTGTTTGCTGTAGCCAGGCTGGTTCTGCAGTGTAGATGAGATTAAAAGTGATTCTGTGGTTAAAGAAATGAGTGGTATAAAGACATATAGATTGGGATAAATTCCTGCATCTGCTCCTACAAAACCTCTGAATATTCCCTCTGCTTCTCTTAAACTAATGTAGGGACACTATCCTCTTTCCTGTGCTTTAGTTACCAGGTTAGATGACAAACTGGGTGTCACAGGAGCTGACTTTTGGCATGTTCCTACAGAGCGAAGCACCATGGGGTGGTGCTCCTCATATAGGGCACCTCTGCACTGCTGTAACAAAACTTCTATAATTAGTGTGATTAATTATATCAAAAGAATAATCTACAATTTTGAATAAAGTGGTTGAATAAAATGTTGATTGAGGATGGGGCATTTTCACAGATTTAAGGTACAGGTTGACTTTTTCTGGTCCTTGTGCCTCATCCCATTCAGTTTCCTTGGTTGAACCATATTGGTTTCTGGAAATTTAACTGTATAAATACAGACCACCAGCAAATCCATCTTCACAGCCACAAGAAATGTTACAGGCTATTTTTACCTGTAATATTTACATTCAGACTTGCATGCAATATCAAGTCAACTCTTGTAACCACAAAAATGTTTTCTTTCAAAGCACTAGAGGTTAAGGCACAACAAACTTTGTTATACCTGCCTGTTTTCATTTGGGTTTTTTAAAGGCTTTCATCCACTAAAAGGAAAGAAACAGCTCTTTTTAAATTAAATATGGAGTAAAAGTGATTGCGGTCTCAGGTTAATTTTATGATTTTCTCAGGCTTTTTACCTGAGAACAGAAAAGTAGGGTATTCTAAAATACAAGGAGGAGAGGAAATCCAATTCTACATTATTTTTCTCATTGACTTTAAAAAGCCTCTACTGCTTTTAAAGGAAATTGTTTGAAGGGAATAGTAGGAATTTAAAAAAATTCCAGATTTCAAAGCTAGTATAGTCATAGGCCCACATGAGACATTTCAGTGTTGACAGTAATCAGAAAGAATCATCTTTAAAGCTGATTGCAAAGGTATCAGAAAAAATGCTTCTCTTTGAGAGAAGAATATAACTTGATAAAACATCCTGGTAATATGAGTTGTTTTCATTAATATTGTTAAAAGCAAATTACAATATGCAACTGAAAATTAGCATCTGTATTCCTCTGAATTGACAGAGAAGAGTAAGGACAGCTAGGGCTGTTGACCAAACAGAGATGCAATTGTGGCTCCTAAACTTTTGCCACTTTGAGGGGAAGCATGGGCTGTAGGATGCATCAGAGAAGTGTTCCCACCCAAAGGATCATTTGTCCCTCACCCTCATAAGGAAAATAATTCAGGTGTATTTCCAAAAAGAGAAAGCATCATTTTTAGACCTATGAGGGTTTTTAAAAAGAAAGACCCCGTAGAGTTTACTGATTTACACAGTGTCAATTCATATGACTTGTGTCTTCTTACTCATTCATGACCATGGGTTCAAACCAATAACTGTCCCTTGGAGAGAATATACTGAAAAAGGCCCTGTATCCAGATGAAAAATGAGGGTGGGAGATACTCTCTGCAAACCTCTAGGTCCATCCCCAGAATATTCAATTGGCCAGATATACAATAGCTTTCTGCTGCTGGTCATAAAAATTGACATATAACCTCTGTTAGTCAACCAGCTGTGGGTTTTCATTTCTGGGACAGCAAAAATTGGTGGAGAAAACCCCATATTTTTGTGGCTTTCCATCTTTTAAAACTAGAATTGTACTCTATTGCCAGCAGTGTTTACTTTTCTAATGAATGACGGTGAACTTTTCTAATGAATGCAGCTGCTCCTCGAGATCTTTCATGACACTACTGTGGTTTCTCAGTGCTACAGAAGCATTCCCATGGTGACAGGAATTTGTGGGGTCCTGCTCCTAGCTGTGCAGTGCTTATTTATATATGCTATAATGATGATTAGGGTACTGCAGAAGCAGGACTTTTGTGGTTACTAGGAGACATTTTAATAGAAAATTACTATTGTTCAAAACCACACTTACCAGTTTGAACTCTGTTGGTCCTGAATGGGAACTGTGCCTGGTTTTTTGGGTATTGATCATAATAAAGAGGCTGCCAAGGAAGTAAACTGGGTTTTACTGTGTTGATTCTGTGAGGTTACACAAACTTTTAATGGAGCAATTAAAAGATATGATAATTTGTTATTTATTGATTATTTATTAATTAAGGTATTATGCTTTATTAGCTACATTATTTATTATTATTATTATGTATAATTATTCCAATTTATTATTTATTAATTAATATATTAGATAGAGCTCCACAGTCTACAGTGCACCCATTTGAATAATGGATAAGTATTGCCTGTAGTTCCTTTTCTGAGGTGTATCATAATAATTTTCTTTTGTTCTATATATTGGTGTGGTGCATAATGGAGAAAAACTCAATTTTTGATAAAATGTGGTAGGATTTTAAAGTGTGGTTTTAAAGCAGAAATATGCTGAACTTGCACTTTATTCTTAGTTTTGCTTCAGGAGTAGGATTTGGATAAGGAATGGATTTCTGCCAGAAAGATATAGAGAGAATATGAGCAAAAATAAATAGAAAGCATTTCTATACTGTATATAGTTCCATTTCTTTACTCTGTATATTGTTTTGAGGGACTTTTCTGAGTTGAACTTTATTTTATTCTTAAGTGGCTGTTGACTTCCTTAAATGAAGTGGACATGACCATTTTGCCTATTAGGTCTAGCACTATTTTTCTTAGATTTCTTCTTAAATTTGCATACTAAATAATCCCATAGAAAACATGTCAACATTTTCAAGTTAGGAGCAAATGATGATCAATGGTTCTATGATAATTAGTATGGCTGACAGTCAATCAAAGTGATGAAAATAAAAAGCTCTGATCAAAAGACCTTTTCTTCTGTGCATTGTAAATGAGCATAAACATAGATATCCCTTCATAATGCCAGTAAATCAGAAAACAGGGCTTTGGCATGAAAAGAATTCTTATATGGTTAAAGGACAATGAATTTAATCCACCGCTGTATTAATATTTTGTTCTGATTTCTTTGATTTAGATAATTAGAAAATAAAAAAGCTTTTCTTCGGGTGGGGAAGTTTGCATCGCTTGTTTTTAATGGCTGTGAAAGTGTGTAAGTTGGCTGAACAATTGCTTATGAACCAAAGTTAGTGAGTTCTTAGGATCCAAATGCCTATGTCAAGAGAGAAAATAGGTTAACTTAAAAACACTCACTCCTTCTATCCCCAGATGTCTGGGAAACTGTGGAAATGAAGCTTTGACAGAAGCCACAGACAACATATTTTTACCTTGTATCTATCTGTCTTTTCAGCTTAGCACCTGTGACTTTGATTTATTTAACTTCACTGCAGTTAGCAGGATGACTCATGATATTTTTAAGTACTCACATGATTGAGTCCTGCTGTCTAACAATAGTTTGATCCTGTATAGCAATAAGAAAGAAAAATACTGAAGACAAAACCTTGTTACAAGATCCAATTTGGTATGAATTTTATTTCTAAGACTGACAGGATGGATATTTTATAAACGGTCCTCATTTAGGACATTTATGTCTCTAAGGATTAGAATTAGGCCCTTAAGAGCTAAGAACATTAAGCATGGTGAAAGATTTTCTCGACCTCTATTAATATTCAGAGTATCCCAGCCCATAATTAAGGTACTGCAATACAGAGACAGATGCACAGACGTTTAAAGGATAATCCCCATTTTTGAATACCAAAGTATTTATTTCCCTTTCATTACTATTATTTGCTCATGGTAGCTCACATGAGCTACCAAATGTATAAATAACTCCATCTCTCTTGCCCTCAGCTTTTGTAGCCATTACATGTTGTGGTTTGTTTGGGTTTTAATAAAATACCTGTACTCCACTGTGGGTGTTTGGTGCTTGAAGGCTGACCTTAGAGGCAGTGAAGCCCTGTTCTAAAATGTCAGGTGTCAGTTATGAGTGAAGTTAAGAAAGAAAATGGGGATGTGCCCTGGAAAATTGCCTTTCACTAACGACTTTGCTGTATTTTCACATTAGAGATGGGGCAGCACAAACAACAATAATATTTGGGGTTTTTTTAAATATTTGTTTTTATTTTATCTAGAAGTTATGTGGTCAGGTATGGTCAAGTTTCATTTAGTTTCTTTGATTCTTTTTCCTTATCATCAGCTTATCATGGTTTTTTTTCTTGCTTGGAAACTGGTGTGTAATGAGTAGATAATGAGCAAGTAGATAAGAAGCAAGTTTTTTTCTCTTAACGAATATACTTCATACTTTGAACTTTTCTTTATGCCAATGACTGTATGGGGAGTGCAGATCCTATGAGCTCTGTACTTCTATATGTCATTGTAGTCAGTTGGCTTCATGCCTGAAATTGTGAAAATGGTTTACAAAGCAGAGCAGAAATCATTTTATCCTCTGAACATGATTTCAGAAGTGTAATTTACCAGCAATTAAAACCCCCCAAAATGTAAACTGAATTACTCTTCTCTTGGGATTCTTAACACCATTTAATTTATGTTTGTTTTATCCTTTGGCATTTTATCTTCTAATAAGCCTTCGAGGGAGAATGCAGTATTAGATTTCTATTTAAAGGAAAGGACAAATAGAAGCAGAGTAAGTACACTCTAATGGCCAAAATTATTCAAGATTTTTGGCTTCAACAGCATGCAAATAAACATCTGTATTTACTGTGTTGGAAAGGTTTGTTTGCTTTACAAAAGCATTTGCTAGAGATTTGTTTACAGGTAGTATTATTTACTATCTCTTTTCCATTTGAGTAGATACAAATTTCCTAAGGTTATTTATTTGTGGAACACCAGTTGTGTTGCTGTACTTCCGAGTCATCTTTCAGTATTTCTGTATTGTGATACTTTGAATATTTTCTTAATGGAGGAGCTGACATTAAACTTAAATTCTTCTAGTTGTTCATTTATCAGGTCTCCCATATGTGACCCACACAGTTTATTGACTTGGTCATCTGATGGTGAAAAGTAAATAACCAAAATGGTACTGAAACCATCACTGAAGAAACAGACAAAACCAGACTTGTTTTTCTAATATTCTGCTGTCTTTTTCTGAATTAACACATCTCTTAACTGCCTTTCCATTATTCTATCTCAATAGAGAAGAGAAAGAAGCTTCTATCAATAAGATAGAAGCTGAGCACAATCTCAGCTTGAAAGTATTTGCAGTGTTATTAGTTTAGAAGGGTTTGCACTTTGTCGTACATTCTTTATACTTTTGTTGCCTTCAGGTCTGCTTTTTATACATCAAATTCCCAGAGATTATTCTGCCTTCAGTTTTAAACTGTCTGCTCTTTAGAGATATTCTGAAGTGAGAACTTGGAAGACTGAAACAAGCTCATTAAAGCCCTTAGTCTGCAAATACTTGTTCGGTACCCCTCTATGACTTGCTCTGTGTTCTGCCAATAGTAGGGTGAAGCATTTCCATAAATGTTCATTGGGGTGTCCAGCCTGAACTCGCTTCAACACGCTCCATGCTGGAGTCTGACTTAGGGCTTGCTTCATTAAGCCTTAGCTGGCAGTCTAGATATGGAGAATTTCTTAGCCCCAAATATATGTTCTATGAAGGAGGATGTTGGTAGGTTGGTGCTTTGCAAATATATTTGTTTTTAAATGACTGTTTAAAGCTCAGAGGCTATAAACTCCTTCTGCTTTTGTGACACACCTTATAAGACCCTTCCCACATGCTTCCTGTGCAGCCACATGATATCCAGAGGTGCATGGGCCACACTGTGTGCATCTCCTATCCAGGTGGAGGGAGCACAGCTTCCCCACCCACGGTCAGGAGCTGCTCTGGGTGTGTGAATGGGAGTAGACTTGCACTGATGTACTGTTTAAATTTGAGTTTAAGTCTGAGCTCTTGCTTGGATTGTGTTCAAAGTACAACCAGAATTAATTTTCTCTGCCTTTGAGGAAATTTACCTAAAATGGTGCCTATTTACTGGCTTATTCATTATGCTTACCTTGGAAGGGGCTCATATGGCCACTTAGGGCCTGGAATGAGAAAGGTATGCTGCCCATACAGAACAGCAGTTGGGATTTGGGTGCATTTCTCCAAGTGACTACAGGATTTCTCTGCTACTGCTTAATGTGTTTTTCTCAAAAGAGGAACAAAACTAATTGCTGAGACCTTTGTGTCCTAGGGGATGTGTCATGGACAGAGAAAAATATTCTTCACAGCCATTACCTTCTCATAGTTATTTCTTTCCAGACCCTCAAGGATAAGCTGTCAGTGTCCGTATACAACAGATTATATAAGATCGTCATTTTCCACTCCATATAAGATGTTACTCTGAAAGCTATATTCTGATATTAAATAAAAATACTTTGTACTATATTAGGTCTTTCATCCAAAGACATAAAAGGGCTCTCCAGCATTATTATTCATGTTGAACAGAAGATTAAAATGCGCCACGCAAGGGTGAGGCAATCTGCCCAAGGTTACAGGGAGTCAGCAGTTGTTATCCCAGTCCAAGGCCTCTCCTGAAGTATAAGCAAAAACCAGTGTTTTGGTTATGCAATTTAATGCAGAAAAAATCTCCTTGTTGTGTAGCATTTTCATAGAAGGAGGAGCCTACTTGTCAGTAGTCAGGATCAGATTGCAAGATAGGGCTTTAATAAGCAGCTGTGGTGTAAATCCTGTAGACATGTGCAAATATAATTGTTTGGCAGAAGTGTAGATAGGTTTTACAGAATGCAAGGCACAGATGCAGGCAAAATTTTTTCAGTGGTCATTTGCCAAAACTTGCAGACTGGATTTAGGCAAAATTCTTTGCTTATCTAGCTAAAATGTTTTGTAGTAATTTTTAGTAAATTATTTTATTTTTGAGTGGTACTGTCCTCCCTTTGAACGCTCATCTGAGGCTTATACTGCTTTCTGTACTGACCCAATATTTTGGGTCCCCAAACAGAAAAGACCTGTTATTTTTAGGAAAGTAGCTCAGAAAAAAAAAAAAGATAAAAATTATACTTGGAAGTAAGAAAAAATAATTTTAGTTAAAATAAATTCAATAATTTTTAAAAAGATAACTAGTAGATGGATTGTACATAATGTAAATAGGTTTATAATAGTTAGAGGTATTCTTTGAGCAACATTGTTAGTACAGTGGAATACTATCTCTGAAGCAAAGACAAAGAATTCTCATGGTCACTGCATATCAGTTTGGAAGATTATAATTGCCAAGTGGTTTCTACACCCTTTTTTCCTCTTCTTTTTCCACTTATTGCATGAAACTGAGGAGAGCTGACCCCAAATCCCCTTTCCTGTTCCTTTGCTGGTAAGGAGCCTTGTGAAGCTCAGGAAATTCTCACAGCCATCACCAGCGATGGTGGCTGGCACAGCCAGGATAGTCCTGAGCTGTGACCTTCCCTCTTCCCCTGGGTTTTGGGGAAGGAGGCTCAGTTTGGCAAGGTCAGGCTTCTCTCCGTGTGTGTCCCCTCTCCCCAGGCTGGCACTGTGCTCAGAAGGGAGCCACCCTCCTCTTCCCTCATACAGTTATGTCCATATACATTAGCTGACCTACCTGAATGGCTGTCTTGATAATTTACAGTGACTTTCTGGCTTTGAGAAATGTATGCCACATAGCATGCTAATCTACCATTTTAATGTGAGTGATAAATTAGGCTTTCAGTCTCACTCTACTGGCTGGAAAAAGACCTTTCTCATCCACTCAGTGCATTTCTCTCTCTATACCTAGCCTTTCAAAGAACCTCTATTTAGAACATTTCCATAATTCTGAGGTTTTTAGAGTAGTGGAATTTTAAGACCTTTGCAAAACTTTTTCACCAGCCATCACATGTCCTATATTTCAAGATAATATATCAATTTTATTATGGAGTAATAATCTTAGTACCATAATAGCTACAAAACACATAGAGGTATTTCTGGAGAAGCAAACAAATAAACAAAATAAAACCTCTTTTTGATGTTAGAGAATGGCTCCTGGCATACACACCTGTCTTCTACAATATTAGTACCTTTACTAATAGTAGATACCAAGGCTCATCAGCACAGGGACCTGAATGCTTGTTATAGCTGTAGAAATGAAGTTGCAGCATTTAGACATTATTGAGATTAAAACTTGCTTATCTACTGATTGTGACTGATACATTTACATTCCGGCCATGGAATCCAACTATCCTCCTCCTTAAGATGCTATCCTTGACTCGTCTGACCTTTTGGAGGACTGTCTGTGCACCCATCTGCAACTTCTGCTTTTCATTGTGCTAAAGAGGGTTTAAATAAATACTATTTTTACTGAAGAATCTGACTAGTATGGAAACAAACATCTTCAGTAGTTTTGCAGGAGAGTTATATAGAGGACAGAGGGACAACTTTTTGTTAACAAGTGATCATATTGCTTTGTAGTACTCCTTGTGTTAGCTTAAGTTACTTTTTAATACCCTCACTACCACTGCAGCTTTCATCAGTGTCCTTTGCCTAGCAAGCAATACAGAAAATAATCACAAATCCCAAACTGCATGACCTGAGAAAAACCTGTGCCTGCTATTATCCTGGTCATTTCATTCCTGTTAGCAGCCCCCATGGTCTAGCACATGCTGATGTGCTCATGTCAGCCTTCATGGACTTGAGGATGTTGCCTCCTTTTATTCCCATTTTCCAATTATGGCCAAGTTTTTACAGCCCATGAACTCATGATAGTGTATGTGGAGAACAGCCTGAGTACTTGAAGAAGTGCAGCTGTGTGAGTCAGTTAGGAGATCATAAAGTCCTGCTAATGCAATTAGAGCGCAGACTCAGATCAGATTTAGATCTTTCAGCCTTGTCTCTGGGTGTTTCTGGGTGGTGCTGCATTGCTTTGCTTTGCCTTTCCAATGTTCATCCGAATAGCACAGATGTGATCATGATATATAACAAAAAGTTGACCTAGCAACTGAGCAGGTATAATTAGTAGGGGTTTTTTAAAAGAATATGGTTCAATGCAAAATGGAAGCACAATTGCTTCTTAAATTAAAGGAACTTCCAACAAGCAAAAATAGATTATTCTATATAACACTGTACCTATAATACAATTTTTTGCCAGGGATCTCACCCTATAGGAGCCCAGTCCTGAAAACTGTACTGGGGAAGATACTAAATTGTGGTCATAGATATTAGGGATGGGCTGTACAGAGATAACATTGCAAATGACAGTATATTAAATGTCATGCTTTTCATTTCTACATTTTCTTACTGGAAAGAAAGAACAATGACTTATTGCCTATTGGTATAGTGAGGTTGTACAAGCCAATAGTTATTACTATACACTACAGTGCATTAGATGTACATAGGAATGAGCCATGAGGCATTTGTCAGTTAGACTATTCCTTGCTTTACAGATTTGAATGCCTCGAACATTTATCTAGAAGTTACCTAAGTATGCTCCAAGAATCTAATCCCTGAAGGTGAGGTGAAAAGAGCTTTCTGTTAGACATCATTCAGCCAGAGTTGCAGAATGAAGGGTGACAGCATCAAGTGAGAGCTATTCACCCGAACTGTCATTTTACATTTCCAGGAGGAAAAAGATTTAAACATCCACTTTATATATGTGATTGTTTCCTTATCTTTTTTCCCTTCTCTCTTGACCCTTCTGGAATATATTTTCTCCACTGTTTCTTTGGGGCAAAGCCTTAGCACCCTGTAGGTTTTCAGTCAGACACTCTGGTTTGCACTTGTGACCCAGCTGAGTGAACTGTGAATATGTAACTAGATAAACGTCTGAGTCCTCACTAAATAACAGCTGTTCTCCACTAGCACAATGCCAGTTACTGAAACAGAATTGCTGCAGGTTTGTACTGAAATTTGTGTTGGAAGAAAATTGATCTGAATATTACCCATGCCAATACTTTACCTATCAGAATAAAACAAATTATATTGAATCTGTTGGTGTGTGACTTACACCCCATTCCTCTTTCTCCAGCCTGGGGAGAAGAATGCAATTCAGATTGTAGAGAGAATGCAATTTCAAAAATCTGCTGGAGTTATAGTTTTGCTTATTCCTTGTCACAAAGCACATTCTTGTGGCTGGTGATGATACCAACGCCTCCTTTTTGGCATTTAATCATTCATGATTTGGAGAAGAAGCACATGCTTCATTGGAGAGTGTGGGTCCAGAAAAATGAGCTCTCACCCCTTTCCAGCCTGTGCTAACCCCTTCATTATGTACAGCTCACCACATCTGGTTCATTAGTGAGGTAGTCATTCTAGATGAACCCTCTCTGGTAGCATTAAGTTGCAGTGTAAATTGTGAGAGCTGCTGTGAGCCCCTCCTCACCACGCAGATGTTCTGAACATATATGATGTGACATGAAGCTGATTTAGTGAATTTTTATCAAGAATGCTTAAAAATACAATACCTTTAATAAAATATAATACATAATAAAAATAAGTCCTTTAATACCACTTCTGAAGTTGTGCACAATTAAAAAAAAATATATACTTGCCAGTAGTCTATTTTACAAAGAAAAATTATTGTATATGTATAATACTTTGTAAAATGAAAGCTGTAGATTATACTTTAGTCACTGGGAGGTTCTAAATAAACTGTTTGACCAAACAAGGAAGTTCTGAGTTAAGTCTGAAAATCTTTTCCGAGTTAGATCTTATCCCTGACCATTTACAGAGAGTAAAACAGCTTGCTGACTTCAGATACACCAAGGTGAAGGACCAACTCAGAGGTGTGTAGTGAAAGAATGAGAAACAATGGATGCAAATCACAGCCACGCATAAAGAACAAGTTCTTTGCCTTAAAGGCAGTCAAACAGGAGGGCAGGTTACACAGAGAGCTCGTGGAATCTCCATTCTTGCACACATTCCTAATGTGACTGGAAAACACCAGGAGCAACCTGATATAACTTCAAAGTTGCCCCAGTCAGAGCCAGACAACCTCCATCAGGCCTTTTTTACTGGCATTATTTTATTTTTCCATTATTTTGACTTTTCTTTTAAACAGAATTTTGAATTTCGGCAGACATCTCCATTTAGCTCCCATTCAACATCAAACACCTCATGTATGCAAAAATGTGCACCTTGCTGTGCTTGTGCATGGCTCATGTGTGCAAGGTCACTTGATGGAGAAAGGTTAGGTTGTAGCTGAGGAAAATTTGGATTCTGCTGGGGTTTCTTTGAGCACAGAGCTGCCAGTTCACACTCTGCTGCACTTCAGCATGGCAGGTCCCATCTGCCAGGGCAATGGACCTTTGGGAAACATGAGTTATGGAGCATGAAATTCACTGAAGAGTTGTGTCTGGCATATAGGATCCTTAGATGAACATGGGGAGAGCTAGGTATTAGCACTATGCTGTAAGCTCTAGCCAGGGAGCCACACTCACCCTGCCAGACTGAGGCACATGCTCCTCTTGGTGACTGCTACCAGAGAGGGAGACTGAAGAAGTAGCAGTGAGTCTCTTGCTGAATGCAGATTGCACAAGCCAGTTTGCTCTGGCTGTGTTTCACACGGAAATATGTTCCTCTCAGGTGATCCCAAATATTTAGTTCAGTGGCTGGGTTCACTCTGGAGGAGCTCCACAGTCTCTGTCACTGTTGAGTGGTGTGCTGTAAAGTGCTTCACCCCAGTTACCCAGGTTAAAATATTTAGTAGAGTTCTGCAGGTATGGAAACTGAATTTCTTCTCTAAAGCTTCCATTTGGCACAGGAGAAATTACAGGTTTTTTCAGGAGAATTTATACTTATGTTTGGTGTCATCATGGATTTATTCCCTGCTAAAGTCTCATTGTAGCTAATTCTCATTGTATCATTACCTAGCTCTTTCTGAAGAGTTGACTCCAACTATTCCTATATCTCATGAGCAATATGGGATGTGGAGATGTTCCACACAGGTATACTTAATTTCTTTTCTCCCATAATTTCCAACAACTTTGAAATTTAGGTGTATCAATTGCACATCCTCTTGCATGTGTCCTCTTGCTTTTCTGAAGTTAGAAATAGTGGCAATTTAATCTCAGAATGTATTTGTACTAAGCTGAGATATTAAATATGTCAATGCATTGTATTTTCAGTGTTTTGTTCAGAAATATATTCCATGATCCGATATGATATCTGAATCTGTAAATATATATATATGAATATATAAAATAGTCTTTAGTTTAGATAAACATTTTCAAAAAGGGTTTTCTCATTTTCAAATATTCTGAAGAAATTTTTGCTCTAATTTCACTTTCAGACTGCTATTTAATTCTAAATCTAAAACAGATATGAGAATCATATATGTTGTTATTTTTAGTTAAAACTACAGTTTTTCATGGGATTCTTTGGTCTACATTAGATTGTAAACTCCTTGGGTGCGAACTGTCTTCAGTAAGGTCACAAAAAAGCTCTAATGGGACTTTGGGTATATTATTTACAATAGGAACAGTATTAAATAATGCCTGTATTGTTTAAAGGAGGCTTAGAGTGGTGATGGTGACTTTTTTGTGCTTCTTAAATTGATCTGTTCCTCATCATTCTGCTCTGTGCGTGTATTCAGAGCTGAATTGTAGAACTTTCCTTTTAATAAGAGTCAGTCTTTTGGAAACCTCTTACCCTTTCAGTGATACTGATAGTGATGATGCCTTGCTGGATAACAACAACATTGGCCTGTCTTGTGTCACGGGCAAAGTTATTTAATGTAGTTGTGAATGTTGAAATCTTGCTGATAAATGATCACGATGAACACAGCTTGCTTTTCAAACTCCAGACTTTATTTACAGGGCTAACAATAATAGCTGTCTCTCCGACTATGATATTCTTCATCTGTGATCACTGAGAAGCAATAAACATGGGCAATAGGCATCTTTTGAAATATTATAGGATTCAAAGTATGAGACACATGCTAGAGTTCATTCTGTAACTCTTTACAACTCTGTAAATCAGGTGATGAAATACTGTGTGCTTTCTAATCCAGTGCTGCATGGCTTGCTGAAAGCAAACCATGGCAACAAATTCTTTTTAGATTGTTATTGCTCAGTTGTGAATCTATTTGTCATTCCCACAATTGTCCAAGAAAAGTAAGACTCTTCTAAATACACTGCATGTCTTTAAGTAGAAATATGACAAGGCATTCATTGGTCCTTCAGGAAGTGTAAAAAAATTTCTGGTAAGGATGAATGAAAAGAGAATTATTTCAATATTGAAGTTAAAGACCTTGCTACTTGGGTAGTATCTTTAATATAACAGTCTCTTAATGAACTCTCTTTCCTTTCCCTTGGTGTATCTTGTGAGGGAAATCAAAGAAATCAGTTTACTTTGTGCTTTGTTGTCTCTTAGAATAAAGAGTTAACTAAATACAAGTACTGAAATGTTCTTTAAGATTTACCAATAAAATGCTCTAGAGAAAGGTTATGTTTATTAATAAATA
>VZTN01014197.1:241-21423 GCA_013400515.1 Erpornis zantholeuca | reverse complement strand
TCAATCCGTGCCTTAGGTGAAATATTTTTATTTCACACTTCAGCAGGAAATCTTCCTCTTCTTAGAAATAGATTTTTTTGCCCAATAATTTTCAGTTTCTAAACTCTTCCAGGATTGAGTTCTGCTTAATGGCAATCTGATGGATGTGAATCTTTTTGTGCTCTTATGCAGAACCTTGCCACAGCTGGCTTTTTTTTTTTTCCTGATCAGGGTGTGATCCCAGGTTGTTGGTTTCTTGTTTGTTTGTTACCAGTTTTTATTGCCTTCTAGTTTGTTCCTTTCTTCTGTTTTGTTTTTGTGATTGTAGGTTTTTTCCTTACTAACACATAAAGTTTCTCAGAACAGGTTATCAGAGACACACTTCATGTGAGAGGGCTGCTGTGTGCATTTATGGCTGAGTGCTGCCAGAAGAAAGCAAGAAGATCCAGACCTGGTGAAACATCACATCTGTGCATGTGAAAGGGTAGTTCTCTAGAAAGAAATCTAGGTAGAAATCTGCAGCTGGGAGAGGTGGAGCTCCATGTTAATACTGAATTCTATTTTATTAGATGAGTCTGACACCTATTTTATTCATCCTTGATCCCTAAGACAATTCAAGGACAGGATTAACCAAGTCTGATATAACTTCTTTTTTTAATGCCACGATGTGAAGGATGTGAGGAATGACTTCTACAGAAAATCACATGGGAAGAGGAATAAGGAAGAGGTAAAAGAGTGACACAAAAATCCTAAACCACGTGGACTCTCTTGCCTAGTGACTGACTCCATAGAGGAAGCTAGGGATTGTCTTCCACTAGAGACATAAAATGGGAAAATCCTGACCAATGCTGGAAATCAGGTCACCGTTATACATAGGTAGAAAACAAATATTTAAAAAAATCAAATTCATACTGACCAAAAAACAATGCAATCTCCTCATTCCCTGTTGTGCTTGAGATATCTGGGTGTTTCAGACAGCTGTGACTGATGAGTCGCCCATCTGTGATGAGCTAAGGATGGGATGTGAGTCTTGGAGTCAAAATGGAATTGCCTACTTTTGGCCAAAATGTACTTTATAGGAGGGTGTACTGTGACTGCCAACTATCTGTTTTCTTTTGGCACTAGAAATAACAATCTTGGATAACCTCCCTTTGGAAACTTATCCAGTTACAGATATTACAGAAGATGCTTCCATTTCATAGAAAAAAATGATGAAAATTAGAAGGAACATGCTCATCTTTTGCCAGACTTGTAAGATATATTTTTCCCTACATATTTAGTGGTTTGGGTAATTATTTTCTTAATTAGGAGACCTGTCAAAACACATTATGGTGACTAATTTCATGTCACCACTGTTTTTCCTAGCAGTTTCTGATTACTGATTATATGTTACAGAAAAACAGTCATTTATAATTACTGACAGTAATTTCTTAGATATCTCTAACAGCCAAAATGCTATTGCCTACCTAAGTATTTTACAGTTTCCCTAGGGAAAAGAAAATAAAAAACCAAATAGGTTATTGTAGGTTACAGTTAAAATTTAAAGTTAAAATGTAAAGTTAAAATTGAGTTGTTCTGTGTTTGATTTTACATTAGGAATTTAAAAGCAAGAGATGATGAAAACGTCCATATCTATCTGTGCTACTCCTGGATGATGGTGCCTACAATACTAAATGAAAAAACACATATTTGCTCTACTGTGACACTTTCAGCTGAGGTTTGCAAAGCATGCTGCAAACAATGTTTTAGCCTCAAAGTAATTTTGATGCATAAGCTCTCACTTTACAGTTCGAGAGACTGAAGCACACAGAAAGGTATGGGCATTTTCCACAGCTACACTCTGAACTGGCTGAGAAAACTGTGAGCAAAAGTCTGCCAGTCTTTTCCCCTTTTCTGGCATTACCCTTAGGCACCACTCACAGCATCCCATGCACTCCAGGACATAACTGCCTTGTGCCTTACTTTTGCACCATTGTAGCAAGAAGGAAAAGCTCTACTGGTTCCAGTACAAGACCCAAAATTACTTGAAGTTTCTGTCCTCAGTCTGCTTCTGACACTTCCAGGGCTACCAGAGTTCAGGAAAGGGAGCATCTTCTTTACCTCAGAGAGGAGAGCTCAGATGAGTGACTGCACATTGATTCAAATGCAAGTCAGTGTCTTGAGGGTGCCATTAAATATAATGGTTATCATGACATAGGATGTCATGACATAGGATATCATGAAAATTTAAGGTTCTATGTTGTTTTAGAGAAGGAGAAAATACAGACTGAATTTGATGTATGCACTAGTATTTGGCACAAGGTATGTATTCAGGTATGCTTCTCATCCAGTTTTCTTTTACCTTTCTTCTGAGTTTTATTTTACCTTATCAATAATGTTTATAGTTTTCTTGTCTAGGGATAACCTTAGTGTTTATGCTGGGTTATTTGGAATCCTTGATGCAAGACAGAATCTTGCCAGTGTAGCTATTCTATACCAGTTTACCAAAGTAACTTTAAGTATCCAAGGATATTTATTTCTTGGTCATTATAATACCAGTTATCTGCAGCTTCCACTCTCTGCTAACAGATGTTTGGTTACTAGAGTTCAATATTATGCAATAAGACAGTGCGTCCCCAGAACTCCCTGTCAGGAACACAAAGTACTCTAAGATAGCTCACTTCCATATTTTCTGGCATTCAGCAATGGGTAAATCTCCAAATGCTTTGTACGTCCATTTAGTGTAAACTTAATATCCAGAACTCAGATTCCTAGAGCTAAGTTTTCTCACACTCAAAACCAGACTAGTTATATGATGAGATGTATCTCTTCTTAATACCTACATGCAGACTATGGTGCCAAGGACTGGTTTTGAAATAAAATAAGGATTGTCTGAGGACTTAAATCTACCTTGATTATAATATTTCTCAGGAGGACAACTGAATAGAAAGAACTTCATTTGAGGCATGGCTGAAGAAGTCTTTTAAAGTGTTGGAAACCTTTCTGTTATATGCTAGTTGCCCGTGTCAGATGACTAGAGCACAGGCTGCAAAAGGAGATTTTTTAGTAACAACTTCAGTGATACAATTATTAAGAAAATGTGAGTAGTTCCATTTTGCAATAGTAGGACAGCCAAACAATTTCATATGTTTTGACTGATTGTATCTCCTTTGCACATACAGTCTAGTATATTTTCTTGAATGATTAAGCATAGATAAATCAGTTCTTCATCATAGGTCTACAAATGTGTAACTGACATTTTGACAATTCCACAAAAAAATAAAAGCCTTACTGAGGCAATTACATTTGAAATGCTGTGTAGCAGATATTTTTTTTCTTCTAATGCAAGATAATTAAACATAACTAAATAACAATTTCTTCATGATTTTGCAATGTTAACATTTAAAGTCTGTGTCATTCACTTTTTGCAGCTGTTATTTTGTTCGAGTCATTGTATTACTTGACTTTTCTGTAAGATTTCCAAGTAGAACCACTTTTCTTCCTTTAATGTTACAATATTTGGTTGGGCTATTCTTATGTGAATAAGTGAGTGAAGACATTGCAAAAATTTTCATGAAAGTGCAAATAATTAGTTTTTCTCAGAGCTGAACTTGTGCAAAAAAGCATCAAGCATGCTGTGGTAACAGAAGAAATTTGCTGTTTGATGCAGTACCAAAATAGACCAGTCTGAGCTAATGCTGCAGAAACTATGTAGGGTGCAAGAAGGGGTAAAAAAATGGTGGAAACAACAGAGAGAATTTTAGATGACAGCTTAAAGGACACAAGGAAGCACACTGAAAGCATTTCCTGTAGCACAAGCAGAGAAAAAGGCTTTCACAATTCGTTTCACAATTCGTTGCCTGTGGAGACTTTGTATGAGGATCATCCATGGCAGCAGGCACACATGTTACGTGGACAACATTTTCTGGGGATGGACACATGCACGGAGCAGATGTAGGAGACACACAAAGAAAAGACCAAGTGGGGAGGTTACAAAGGTCATATGTTTTCTCCTGTCATTGCCATGTGTACTGTAAACACCTGTGAAACAAAGCCTAGCATAATTTCAGGCAAACCAGAGTTTCTTGCTAACCGTTTCACCCTTTACCTTTGAATTATGCAGGGAACCACAAGCTCTGCCTCCTTTACCCTCAAGATCTACCATGGGCTGAAGAACCTGGCTTTTGATTTGACCCAAACTCGAGTGGCCCTCCTCCAGTCACTCCTTCCCAGCTATGTTTGCTGTCACGCTTGCATAGAGACTTCTCACAGCCTAATCTCTGGAAAAATCTTCTCTGTTTCTGGACCTCTCTGTTGTCAGAAGGGAAGTGGCTTATTCATTCTCTGCTTTGTTTTCCAAGCAAACTTTGTTGACAGCCTGCAATTCCCCCAGAGCCCTTGCGGGAGCCTGAAATTTTGCCCGGGGTCCTCTCACCCACAGAACTGGCGGAGAGCTCTGGGCACCACTTCAGCCAGAAGGCTTGCGTAGAAAGGAGGGAGGGATATTGCACAGCAGACTGGATTTACTGATCTTGGACCTTGGATGTGTACCTCCAGCTTTCCTTCTCCACCCACCCAAAACTTGGATTGCAAGAGGAATGTTTTTCTCCCTTACTGTGTATATGCTCAGGGTTGTAGTGAAACAACGCAATTTCCATGAAGTCACCTCATGACACCTAGCTAAATGTTTTTTAAATTATCTCCTTCTGCATGAGGAGAGGAGAAAATTAAGAGTCTCTCTTGGGGCTGGTGCACAGCTGATACATGAAAATTGGTGCGAATATGTCTGATCTCCAGCTGGATGTAACAGCAGAGGACATATACATAAAAGAGTGGGGAAAAGCAGAGTAAATAAAATACATGCAGGTATTACTCTGCTGTTCAGGGCAACATGCTGAGTTCAACCCCTGAATTGTCAATTCTAAACCCAAAACAATTAAGATTAAAAGTGAGATTTTTTAGGTAAAGGACACATCCATCGAACCCTTGCTGCAGGCCAAGAGATGGCCACAGGTTAGAAACTGAATGGTAATAGGTCAGGGAAAGAGAAGAAATCTCTTTTTTGGCTCCTGAAGGCTACAGCAAAGTGCACATGGGCTTACTAGTAAGCATATATAATCCAAATAAAGTCCAGAAGTAAGGAATTATTTAAACTCCTTATTATTGTGGCTTGGGAGAGGATGTTATTTGTCACATCTCAAAAACAATGACCTGAATACACTTGCTTGGAAAACTTGATCTTAACATTATTCTGTAGCTTGTGCTAAGTTTTTGTTAGGGCAAACAGAAATATTTAGCAAGAACAGACGAATTTATGAAAAAATTATTTCTCTGCAATAATGATCCCGGAAAAGCAAAAAGGAAACTGTTTAAATGGAAATCTGAGATGGGAAATGCTTCCATAAAAAGCATGTATCCTTTTTCCTCAGATCTCTTCTCTTATCTTATGAAAGAGACAGCTGGAAAAAGTGAACAGAAAATGACTTATCGAAGAGTTGTGCCAGCCCATTCCTTGCTGATGTATCAGTTAAGTGCTTTAGAGGAAGCAGAATCGGATTCTCCAACATTTCCAGAAACCCCAGGAACTCACTCCTTTTAAATACTGGCAAAAAGAAGTAGGCCATGAGTATTTTCTCTGACAAGCTTTAGTCATGAACGCATATAATTTAGAGAGACTGAAAACAGTATATTTGCAAGCACATATGCAAGATGTCAATATACCCTCTGGAAAATCTGCTGCAGCTGGCTGATAGTCTTACAATATTATTAAATGTTGGGTTATTATTTCACCATGTTTAGGTCACTTTTGGATACAACATAGGGAGAGGGAAATATTGGCCCTGTTGTACTAGACAATGAGCTTTCCATATGTTGGAAATAGCATCAAGAAAAGAAACTGCCCAGCAAAAAAAAACTTGGTATCAATGAGAGGGAGTACTCAGTACATCACCAATGATCCCATCCACCAGATATTCTCAGACTCTGCCTGTAACCATGCTGTCTGATCTCAAAAAGGAAGAAAGATGTTATTTGTCTTAAAAAAAAAAAAAAAAGTAAAAATAGTTAAGCCATCCATCAACTAAAACCAAGACAAGTGTTCTGTTCTCACTGTTGAAATGGGATATTATTATTCTCGTGGGGATTAATAAGCCTAGCTGGAGGAGTCTGGCCCTTCAGGAGGTCAATAGAGGAATGCTTATGATTAATATTTTGGTCCAAGGTCTATCTCTATGCTAAGTTATTAAAGCTACGTTGTCTTTTACCATCCCCTATTAACACAACATTAAATTCCTGCTAGCATTGATGTTGCAGACTGCCCTTGGCTCCATGAAGTAAAATAATACTTTGTGGAAAAGATTTTACTGTACAAATAAGCAGATTTAACATCCCAATTTTTCCCAGCTCTCAGATGTCAGCATTGCCTGTAATTAGCTGTGAGCTGGAATGTGGGTTGCCATGCAGTAACCACACCAAGCATCTTCTCTCACATCTTGATTTCCCATTTCATATATCCCCGTTGAGTTTGGAAAATGAGTTGTGGAAGCAAAAGAGAGCAAAGGAGAGGAGACTCAGAATGAGCATATAAGGTGAGCCTATTGTAGAATTAGCCTATGAAACAATTGTTTGTTGGTTTTTCAATTTGCCAGTCTTCACAAAATATACAAAACATTTTAGTAAAGCATTGCTTGAAGAAGTAGATGCCTTGAATAAAATAATCTCACATGTTCAGCAGTTAAAAATATATTTCAAAGGGCAGTTTCCACTATGAAATTCGAAACTCTCAAAATGAATGACTGGAGATAACAGTGACATATTTCCAGGTGCTTTTATTTTTTATAATAGATTAAGGGTGAAAGGTGAATGCTTGCAAGTTCTGCATGAAGTCTTGTTTCTTTACCTGACAGATCTGTGAAGGTTGTGTAAATCTGTCCAGAAAACCTAGTCAGTTGCTATCATGAGTCTGCCAGAACATCTCCTATTTAAAGTAAATTTAGTTTTCTAGCTGCCATCATTCTCCTGACTTTCACAGAAGTGCTCCATATTTGCACTGAAACTATAGAGCTGACCCAGCCTCCCTTGAGTGTTACGATACTGGCAACAAAACTGTCAGCTAAGGCTGTCAGTGAAGATGAGAGAGCTGTTGATTAATTTCCCAGTTTTACTCCTCCACTTGCCAGAAAACTAGGCAAATTCATGCCTTTTTTGCGTACACACAAATGTAAACAAGATTGTAATATAGGGTTTCGTAACTTTGTTACCCGTTTTTCTCCAAATGGGTAGAAAGACATACTGTGAACTTTAACTAGTCCAGGGAATGGACCTCTGGTTTCCACCATACTTCTCTGTGCAACTGGATGTACTTGTTGTACTCTTGAGGCTACAATTTTAATGACACTGGATATCCCAAACATTAGCACTTCTGATGGATACAACTGCTACTTTTAGAAATAATTAAGGCAGTGACACTAATAGCAGTTGTATTTAATCATGTGGGAGCTAGCTGTAGGAAAAGCTTTCTGTAAAGGCATCTTTTTCTTGATTACTGTTTGCTTTGAGGTATTTCTATATGGCCTATGGGTTCTTCCAAACTTTTCAAAGAAAGGGGGAAGGGGACAGGAGGCAGATATTGTCTCTGAGCCCTTTTTTTCAGCTCATGAATATGCTCCTCAGATTTCTAAAAAGGCATCCTTTTATTAAACAAAAATAAGTTGTAAAGTAAAATCCTTATTATCTCCATGTGCTAAAACACACATCATTTGGGTAAGAAAGGGTAACCAGCTGGAACTACCAGCAAGATGACAAATATAGTGATTTTGACAATACACTGGGTAACAGAGGCCACGTTAAATAACGAAGCGAGCATGGACAACCTCCAATAGAAATGGAACAATGTTCAAAATGTGTTGGAAAAGGCGTGTGTTTTCCAAAATCAGTTAAGAGTCACAGGCCAAGCATTCAGCAACTTTCTCAGGAAAAATGGCCATCTGAGGGGCTGCTGCTTTTGCAATCACAATAAACCTCCCAACACCCAAGCCCTGTTAGCAGTGGAGTGACTAAACTCGGGATGTAAAGCATTCTCCAGCTTTCATACAGAGCATTGCTAATCTCTCTGGAAATATCATGTTAAAGCCATATTTTGCATTTCCATGAAGACTGTGCTGTCTGACAGCAATGGTTTGTCCCAAAGCAGCGATGGAGCTGGGCTAGCCCTGTGTTAAGGGGTTGGAGTGAGGCCAGCATTTCTTCTCAGCTTCTCAGAGAATGAGTCAACACACCTGCTCTAAAAATCTGGATGCAGTCAGCAGCCAACGATGTAATCTTTGGCACAGTCGCCAGAACTCCATCTGAATTATGTTCTTTAATTCAGGTTTTAACGCTTTTAATACAAGACATTATTGGAATTTTTCAGGACCTATTTTTTTCCAAAAGATGTTCAGTAAGAAAGTAAAAATGCTTCTTTCTTTAGCTAAAATTTTAATCTTTCTTGTGAAAACTATAATAAATGTTACTTTTGAAATACAAATAAACTCTGTTTTTTGGCAAGCAACAGTTTTTTAATCTTTTTTTGGTTAGCCATATTTTCTCAGTGATACTAGGACTGCATTCTGCAAAACAAGCATTCCTATGAATAATTCCATAAAGTTAAGGAATTAAGTCATGTGAATAATGGCTTTCAGGGATAGACCCATGTTTTTGGATAATTGAATATACATAAAAAGAATAGAAAGAGAATTTTAACTCAGCATTTTATTTTAACTCCACAACAAAGAAGAATCAAAATGGTTATTAAATAATTTTGGTTATATGACCTTAAAATATTGTCTGCCAGTCTCTACAGAAGGAAAATTGTGCAGACTGTGGTACAATAACAGAAGCCAAATTAGCATACAAGTAATATAAATCCCCCTGAAAACACTGTTAGGGTGTGTAGGAGTGGGTAGCATAGTGTCTATGGTGCTACTCCATAGCATGGCCCACTCTGCAGCTCAGATCTAGCTATTACCAGCAGAGAGTTTCATCTTCAGGGTGATTTGAAAATGCTGAGCTACCTGCTCCTCCACAGCTAGCCAAGAATAGAAGTAGCCACTAAAATTTTCTTTGTTTATTGGCACATGGTTGCCAAGTTTTGCAACTTTCTCCTGGTGCAGGAGGAGGTGTTGCCAAATGAGCTCTTCCCAATATGTGGAGCAAACTGCTCAAGTAACCTCTATATCTTCCCACTGTTGAATCCTCCCATCTAATTGATCACAGTGGGGACCAGACCAATATGCTGATGAAGTCTCCATGTTTCAAAGCCAGTGGAGGATCTGGAGCTCTTAAGGAAAGTTACCTATTATCTAATGTTGCAAGACAGAATTAATTAATAAGCAGAGCAATTAATATCACAAGTGCAGAGAAGAATCCCCTACTTATTCAAAATAATTCAATGCTGCTGCTTTGAAAATAAAAATGCAGCTTTAGTCTATATTTCTTAGAAAAACAAACAACAGCTTCTACAGATTTTCCTTAGATGCAATATTGGCCATGTTACTTCCTAAGAAGTATTTCAACTGAAGTGGTAGAGATACCCAATTCTTTAAGATTACTACCCATCTGAGATGTTACTGTACAAAATGCAGAAATTTGCACTGTGAAAGACCTGAAATATATTATCAGTTAGAATTATGGAATGGTTTGGGTTGGACCTTAGAGATCATTCAGTTCCAACTCCCCTGCTATGGGCAGGGTCACCTTCCACTAGACCAGGCTGCTTACTGCATAAGGATAAGGGAAAATGAAGAAGGGAGAAAAATCTAGATAGGAGACTGAAACAAGGTCTTGTCACACTGAAAAAAGAAGGAGGGAGGGAAAGAGAGAGAGAGAGAAAAATTAAAAAAGAAAGTGTACAGAGAACCAGGAGGCTCAGTTCTCTTTGAAACAGGAATAATTTCTTAATGTTTGTAAATAACCTACCAAGATGGGCTCTCATTTTCAAATGGGGGATGCTACAAGGAGTAAAAGGATTATGTAGAGAGGAGATGTTTCTGAGAGTATGACTCAAATATTTTACTCTTAAATACAGAAAATAATGGATATACAAAATGCATGTAAACTCTGAGATTAATATCCAGTTGGAGGAATGGGTACCAATGGATGGATGGATGGATGAAGGACCAATGCTCTCCCATAAGCCACATTTCTTCAAAAAATTGTGTTGAAAAAGTATGCCCTTAATACTTCCATTGGTAACCAAAGCCTTCTGCCCAAATGATGTTGATTAAATCCTACTGCTACTGTTACTGCTATGACATATTGGACAATTCATACTCATTTCTGTATCTGGCCAGATTAACTAGTTTCATTTAAGTGTATTTTGTAAAAGTAGCACATAGAAAAAGCTTGAAAACTTTTCATGACTGCTATTTTTGGTGGAAAAAGATGTTATTTGGTATTTAATCCATGTAATTGAGACAAACCTTTAAAAATTCCTTCTCAGATTTTTAAGCCACATAATAAACTAGTAAATAAATTGAACATAAAACCCAACCACCTGTCTTTATTTAATATGTATTAGCAGCTGGCTTGGGCATTTGTCATGACTGTGGGAGTGAGTTAATATGTTTAAGACAAGTATTTCTGCGACTGACTTGAAGTCCAAGTTGTCTTCCATAGCTCAACAGCCACGTCAACAGAACTAATGCTAGGAAAACAGCATTAGAAAATGCATTCCTCTCAAGCTGCTGGAGCAGGGAGTCCTCAGGCCAAGGGTCCTAGGAGAAATGTGGTCTAACTTAACAGTGCTTCTAAGTGAATTGTTCCACAAACCATCTGTGTGTTCATCACTGAACAGAAAATGAAGTTTTTCTGTGAGAAGAAAGCCTCAAATACAGTACTTTCCTTGGTTCACACAGAATTTTATCATCATGGTTCAATAGGAGTTAAAACAAAAAGAAAAAAATGTTAAATAGAATAAACTGAGGTTGTTTAGAAATTTCAAGCTTTCCTCCACACCTTTCAAGTTCTACCACCTACTCAGATATCAAATCCTCAGTTTCCTTAATTTCTCAGTCATTTTAGTATTAGCTGTTTTGCCTGGGACACAACATGACTTTTGCATCTAGGAATAGCATGGAGATGTTAGGCATTGTGCACTGTCATCAGCTGCTCATGCTAGCTGGGAGATTGATATAATGAGTGAGGGTTGTGGGAGATTATGGATGATTAGAAACAGGAAAATGCATTCTTAAACTGGGGCAAACTGGAACGCAGAAAAATTGACTCTGCTGCCAAGAGGCTTATGGAAATGTCAATGGGGCTATGAAAAAGAACTGAAATAGCCAAAAATATTGAATGTGTCATTAATTTGTGATGTGATTATTGCCTATGAAGATTCACTGAGAATGGTTCCAAATTTCTGTTTTATTTTGCTTTCAAGAGATTTTTCTGCTTTTCAAGAAAAAACCCCTTATTTTCCTTCTTAGCCTGTGTTTTCTTTTCTAGTTCGGGCACTTTTAGATTTTACTAATGATTGAACATACTAAATAGGAACTGACATTTTGCTAGAAAAATGCTCACAACAAAGAATCAGTAAGCTGTAGATAGTTCTTCTATAAAGAAGCAGTCTTATGGTCCCTACTAAATTGTGCCCCAGTGCTGGAGCTCCTTCACGCAGTTGCACAATGCCTGCATACTCGCTCCAGTTTACTCTTCACCAAGGTAACTGCCCTTTTCAGTCCTGAGGGTTTCATTCTTCCTGTCCTTACTTGACTTGCCAGCAAATCTAGGCTGAGTATCAGGAACAGCAACACTGGGATCAAGGAGAGTTTTGTATGGTTAAGACTGCTGGGTTGGGTGATGGCTCCTTCTCCTAGTCTAGGAACCCAAATATCCAACATCAATAGCTCAAGGGGTTAGTCAATATATCAGCAAGAGAAGCAGATGGACAGTGTATTTAGCATTTAGGCTTTAAACAGTACATGATTCCAGGATGCCCAGATTTTGCCATTTGAACTAATTTTGTACTTCCTTTCCCTTTTTTCAATGCATAATTGCAATGAAGAAGTTCCTACAGAAACTAACATGATGCAGGGCTCATTGCTGAATGACTGGTCTATTAATTAGACGCCTTTAGATAAAAGGCTGTTCTATGCTCAACAGATTAAACCAAGCCCTTGAGATATTTGAAGTTTGTTTTGTCACTATCGGATAAACACAACTGAACATGCCAACCTACAGAGGTTCATGACTAAACTGTTTGCAAGGTTAAAAAGAAAGGGAGAGGAAAAGCCTTGTTAATCTTCTCCATTCCTAATTTTTTAGAAAAGTAAATATTTTTGTAAAAACATTTCAAAGGCTTCCACTTTCAGCTATCTGGCAGGTCGAGATTAGGGAAAACTCAAGCACCTCCTAAGGTTAAACACACTATTTGTCTCTGTCTTTCAAACTACATCTGAGTATATTTTGCAGATAAGTTTAGATAGGTTAAAGCTCAAACTCCTTTCCTTTGACTTTTTACCTAGAAACATATAGCCAGAGATGGAGTAAGTTCAGAGCAATATTTTCCTCTCATTGCAGATACTCTACTCAGTTCCTAGCAGTAAGAAGAAATGTATTACATGAAAGGTATAATGATCTGAAACTCTTATTACATTACAGATAGAATGCTTTTTGAGCAAAATAAAATTTCAGGCAAACGGCATTTTAGACAATTGGAAAGCTTTTAAAGGGATATCAGATATGCTTTGTTTACCATATTCATTGAGATTTTAAACTTATTTATTAGTCTCACAGAAGACTGGAATAGTTTTTAGTAGATAATTTCCCTACTGTACTTTTATTCTGAGGTAGGGAAACTACTATGATGATTTGTATTATATTGTACAAATTAAGCTTTGATTTTGAACATGAAATTGGATTGGAGGCAAATGCATTTCTAAAAAGACCAAAGAAATTGTTTTCATTTCACTGAGTCTTGTGCCTGGATGGTCCTCCTGATGTGGATGTGGTGGCAATGGAATTAAATTTCATTTTCATTAATTGTATTACAGTTATCTATTGTGCAGGAAAAGTCCCTAACTCCACATAGTAAATGTAGTATTTACTACTGTTGCAGAGAAATCTCTCCAGCCAACACAAGACAAATGCCCTGTAACTCCTTTCTCAGGCTCAGGCTTGATAATATATTAATATATTCAGAATAATTTTATATTTTATTTATATTTATATTTTTAAATTTTAGCTTGGGAATAGACTGTGTAAATATTTCTATCTGTCTTGAATAGTAGACATAGATCTTAGCTGCTGCGAAGTGGCAAAGTGCCAGCATCATAAAAGAAAACACATTTATTTATAATGACTGACTTTCTGAGCCAGGAAAACTCCTTGATTTCCTTCAGTGGAAAGAGAGTCTTAAGTACAGGTGAGGGTACACAGACAGGCAGATAGAGGAATATTCCTTACAGCAGTACTGACAGATTTGCTGAGGGTAAGAGGAGTTGAGCAAGGGGTTCTTCTGTGTAGAGTCACAGGACTGATGCCCAGCTGCCTCCTCCTGCTGTGGGCCCTTGAGAGCCACCCAGCCAGGGACACTGCTTGTGTGGCTGCCCCTAAAATTGCATCAAAGTGGGGTTTACACCACAAAAAGGAAAACAACAAAAGCTAGAGAGACCATATTTCCCTGTGGTGGGAAGGGTAGAATTATCTCATCCAGCCTCCCAGCTAGAGGAAGCCTAGAAAGCAGCAGCAGCAGCAGCACACCCTTCCTTTTTCAAGGCACATCCCGTTCACAGACCTCAGGAGATGAACTGGCCATACAACCTTGGAATGTGGGTAGCAGATGTTGGGGAGCCCAGTGCCCTACAGATGGCTCACACATGGTTTTCTCTTCCACGCCCTAGTGCTGTATTGTGGCTGTCTTGCTGCTGCATTGTCCCAGCAAATTAAATGGGGGCTTATAAGAAGAAACAAAGAAGGAAATCTGGCACTCTACAGGTGCAAACCCTCCAGCAAGAGCAAGATTTTAGGGGATTACTGCAGAAATTGTGTCAGTTAGTTCAGACAGAGTATACACTGCCACTGAGACCATTTTCTGCAAAGCTTGTTGACTGACCCTGCAACCAATCCATGGTTAGAGAAAGCAATTCCTTCCCTTGAACATTTATCCTGTGAAATGTTCCCACCGATAGTATCTTAGCCTGGAGTTTTCTTGTGAAGAAAACATTTGATTTTAATAGCTTCTGACTAAGACAGTCATGTCTTACTCCCAACGTTTGTGTAAATCTTAATTTTTATTCCTTTTTGCATTGTACTCATAGCTGGAAACATCAGATAGGTTTGGAAGAGCAGTTGATCCCGACTATAGGAGGAAGCAGTGTCCATGGCCTCCTTTTGGGAAAGCTGACCTTAACAATAGCTCTTGTCAGAAGCATTTGGCAAAATGTTATGTTCAGTTACCTGCAGATACTATATGTGGTTTGTAACTCATGGGATGTAGTGAGTTTTATCCTGCCACAGTGTGGTCAGGAAAGATGCCTGTTCCTTTCATCCAAAAGTTTAAAATTAAAAGCTATTTGTCACCAACATGACAGCTGTGTTTCTTTCTGAATGGAAAATAAAAGTTGAGTCTGCATTTTTTTCAGTTTTCATATAAATCTATATGAACCCCTGGCAGGGAAAATAATCCTCTGTGTGTGTCAGCATTCCACAGCAGGGTTTTAACAAAGATCACATGTTACATAGTCAAAAACCAAAGCACAGAAACATTGCAATTGAAAACAAAACCCCTGCATATCTGAATAACCCAGCATCAAAGCTATTAATCTGAACAGCTGCCCTGTGCATGATAGGCAATAAAGGACTAATTCACTCAAACAAAGCACAAAAAAAACCCCCAACCAAACCCCAATCAAAAAACAAAACAAACCAAACTTCTACAAAAATGTGCTTAACACAACCAAATTTCATCAATTTTTTTGTACACAATATTCTTTCATTGACCATATTCATTCATAACTTTTCCTATATTGCTTTCTTAATGTCTGACTGTAGAAAGATTTTTACACAGTGCACTCTTAATGCTCAACATCAGAATTAATTGTTAAAGAAAACAGGAAATGAAAAGCATAATTAACAATTATGACTGAGCTATGGAGAATTTTAGTCTAGTCATTATTTGATTCCAATTCAGACTTTCCACAGCATGTAGTTATGTGATATGCTCTCATATCACATGAGTAAGAAATTATATTGTTGATTCATTATCCTAAGAAAATTTCCTTTTGCAAAGATAGTGCAAATGTGTTATTGTGTTATTGCAATGCACAGAGAGAAGAGTAATTAAAACACGATTATTTGATTTTTTTTTAATCAATTGTGAAATTTATTGAGAGCTTTGGTATTTGACTTTCTGTATTTGTTGACAGGAGAGGAAAAGGAGAGGCAGTGGCTACACAGGTTTGTTCAAAATGCCCTGCAAGTTTGTTCAAAATGCCCTCCAAATAGTCTTTTACTCTGTTTTGATGTGCTTTGGCAGTAATTCAATTTACTGATCCATACCCATTAGTGCCTTTTCTAGCAGTAGGTAGATGTTGCAATGTGCATATTGAAGTGTTAGGATGGAAAATGACAGCACAGATATTAAGAAAGAGAAAATTCACTGTTATGATCTAAATATAATTAATTCTGTATTCCAGTTTTTGATTATGACACATTTGCTTGTAAACCACAAAAAGTTGAAAAATGATGAAAATACTTATTCTCTGCCTCTTCAGGATAAGAGGGACAAATCTGTTCATACTCTGAATGATCTGGCAATACAAGTGACCCACATACTAGGCTCTGGCATGTTTATCCCTTGCAGCAGCAAATTTCAAGTTAGTCAAAAGCTCTTGGCTTCAATTTCATGGCTTTTAGGAGACAGTTTATAGTTTGTGAGTTTGCTGGTGCAATGCTGTATGAAAGTATCAGATTAAAAAGCCTAATTTAAAAAAATGCTATGATGTAAGGAGATGGTTAAATTTGGAAAGCTTTACTCATTGCTTAGCCTTAATTAAGAGCAAGTTCTGACTGAATAAAATCTGTGTAAGGACTTTTGGATATAGGTTCTCAGTGCTTTCCCACAAATGCCTCTGAATATTTTTTATTCATGTTTGGATACTTGGTGAACATCTGTGTTGGGAGATTTGTTTTGATTTGGTCAAAAGAAGAAGATTTTTTTTTAAGTGCATTTAAAAGTAAGTAATTTAGAGATAAATAGCTTCCTGCTCAGTTAAAGTACTCTTCAATTGCTTCTGTACGTGACTTGGCCCAGGGCAGCTTATTATTCTCCCGGCATCACAGAAGTGTGTAGCACATATTTTATGGTTGCTTAGAACTGGAAAAAAGGCAAAGGGTGGGGAAGGAAAGACAAAAACATCTTTTGGTGACTTGGTCCTTGAGGGTTTGTCCAAGACAACTTGGAAGTCCTTTGAAGGGATCCACACACTTATGTTCATATGGTTAAACCCCACGGTGGCTAATCATTTAGTAGAACTAGAGCCACACTTAAGCCATTAATAAAAGTATGCCAGTCAAAGAACAGGGGCCTTGTTAGAAGCTAAATTTGGGATGAGATTTTCTTGAAACAGATTTTGAAAAGGGTGAGTAGATGATCAAGCTCAGCTCAGAACTAGACATTACATTTGCTTCTTTTCAAGCTGCAAATTGAACCTAGAATTTGTGACTTGCCACTTGCCTGATAGCCTTTTTCAAAGAAAAATAGTCAGCCTCAATATAAAACAGTAAAGTCAAGTCAGTTCTAAGTGCAATTTTATTGGTTAGTGGATGGTACTAATATTAGCATGCCAGATATTACATCCATACTACAGCACACTGTACTGGGCACTGGAGGCCAGAGGAAGTACATGCTCCTTACACATAGTGCCAACAGCCAAATTAAATAAAATGTCTGCAGCTGCTGCAGATTCCCTGTAAACCCAAGTCATAAGTCATAGGCCCTCTGATGTTACTTCTTTTCATTAAGAAAACGAATATCTAGCTGCGTTTCAGTCCTCCACATCTCAGGAGAGATATTTAATAAATTTTTTATGGAGGCACATAATGGGAGTTCAACCCAGCAGTCCTCATCTCCACGCCTCTGCATCAAAATGAGTGTGACCCGTGTGTCAGTTTGCTCGCTCACTCTCTCTCTGCCACCTGACAGGACCCACAGCTTTCAGATCACACCAGAGAGCTTGGGTTTTCCCACTGGGGACTGCATATCTTATGTGAGGATGAAACTTGCACAAAATGTTTCAGAGCTTGTTGGCCCTGAAAACAACTCACCTGTGCTCTCCTTAGAAGGTTAGGAGTTCCGTGAAGTGCAGTTGGGAAGTGGTGCAGAGGTGTGAGCTGTGCTGTCCCGAGCTGCTATTACCACATGGTACGGTGCAAGAAGCCATGCATGTGTCTTAATTATCTTAGATAAATACCATTAACTCCTGGACTACTGATTAAAAGCACTTGGGAATAATGTCACCACTGCCTTCTCTTCTGTTTCATTCTTGTAATTGATGCCTCATATGAAACTTTTACAAGCATGGTTAGAAATGTCCATGGTCAAAACAAACCATATTCTGATTCAGAGTGAAGGAAGTCTTCGTTTTAGCATAAACCAGACATTTCTCCCAAAATTGTTATTTTGTTTTATTCAAAATGCATCCTCCTGCTGCTTTGCTTTGATGGTTAAAAACCATACTAGTCTGCAAGATTGGGAGAAACCCTGAAAAACATGGCGGGGGATGATTTTAGGCAGGGCATGAGAAGAGTGGTGCGGGGAGAAAGGCTTCACGATGCCCTATGACACTGTTTAGAGAGAGTCAGCAGTTATTTGGGGGCAGAACAAAATGCTTCAATGGATACAGGATGAATTCCCCCTTGGTGTCATTCCCCTACTTGGAATTAAGTTGAGAAATTTGGATTATAATATCTTTTCTACCCCTCTGAGTCAGACCTTCATTTCTAGCCAGAGCATGCAGCTGACATTCCCATCTGAAATCAATTTATATTCCAGAATGTTAGCTAGTAACCAGTGAACAAAACCAAATGCTGATATTTTATTTTAGCTAATCTTTTCAGGTGGTTCAGACCTCAGTGTAGCAGCACATATTAAAACAGGCTATTTGTTTAATTAAACTTCTCCTATTAAAGGAAAAGAAAAGGAGCTTAAGCATTTGTTATTGACTTCTCTTGGAAATACACTGAAATAAATGGGCAACAGATGAAGTTAGTTTGCTAATAAAAAAAAAAACTTGGTTCTGTTTTTGGGTAGCTAAAAGAGTCTTAAAGTAAAAAGTGACACTGCAAATCCCCTTTTCCTGAAATATGCAGTGCAACTCTGTGGCTTGGTTGTATCTTTTAGCCAAAAATACCTTGATACAGTATCTATACACAGGGCAACAGGGTTACGAATACATATTCAACAGGCATACAAAACCAGAGATTGTCATTAATGAGGCTTTTATACTTCAGCTTCTGCAATAAATCCTGTTTCTTAGTTTCATTATTTGCTTCACTGAGCTTTAAAGGATATATTCACTTTGAATGAGATCCTAAGTCATCCTCTTTATAGTAATTTTCTTCATGCCTATTACTTCCTAGCCACACAGTGAAGAGTGGCTATGAAGTAATATCTTCACAGAGAACAGAAGATATGAGGAAAAATTCTATCCTAACTTCAAGGTATTCAACCATGGTTTTGAAGGCTACAGACCTGGCCAGATTTTTTTTTTTTTTTCCACCAAACTTGGAGCTTGACTACATTTGCCTAAGATCTCTTCAGAGCAGGGAAACAAAGCAGCCATTCATGCCCAGAAAGCCTTTTGTCCGGGTCCTAGGAAGAGACAGACAACCCATACAGACGAATGATAGAGGCACGATTTGAGCTTGCATGACAGCAGTAAAACAGCCAAAGTTTAGGAGAAAAACAAAACCACACAGAAGGAAAATGGTTTGCACCAGTCTTAACAGTAATTATGGAAGTCCCTTGCTACTCCCTTTGTGACAGTTCTGATGATTTGTCCTGGTACTTCTGTGCCCACCTAACACATCCAGGGAGCCACCAGTTGCACTGAAGTTCCATTCGGCCACCAAAATTCAAACCTGTGTTGCCAGGAGGGGAACAAAAACACAAACACATGATACTGTCTTTTGGCCCTTTTCTCTCTGGCATGGAATATGGTTTACAGCTTTGTCCAGATAGGACTTACTACCACTTCCAGTGACCCAGAGTCTGTCCCAGAGAAAATGCCTGTAGCACATTCAGCTGCAGGAGATGAGGAAAATAAATTGTTTCAGAGGGAGCCTCTGTGGTCTCAGTGGAGGGGCTGATAAACAAATCCTGTTCCATTCAGCAGCCTGGTGTACAGACATACTTTGTGCATGCCTCGGGCTATGGGATGCATTGTTAATAATCACTTCAAAGTACTCCATCGGCATTTAAAGTTGCTCTCTGTTTGCAGCAGTTTCTTTGGTCTTTTGGACACTTTTGAAGTTCTGGCCAGTGGCATGCCAGTGCTGCCAGCAATACAAACTGCACCATTGTTGGGTGGTGCTGATGCTTTTTCTCAAATACTCTGGGCCTCCTGTCTTGACATATCAAGTGTGTTTGTGTGTGCATGTTTATTAAAATTGAAGAGCCTTAGCCTTGTACTATTGGGTGCACATATTTTCTCTAATGCAAGCACAACGTGCTTGTGTAGCACAGAACTGATTAACTGGCCACTTTTGGGGGTGGGGACTGCAATGATGAATTTCTTATTTTGTATCTACTTATATCATCCTTTTTCCTGGCAAATTATCTTAAAAAGGGCTTATGATAATCTCAAAAGAAAATAAGCTTTTTGGGTTTTTTCTTTGATTTACAATACTATAAACAGAGGTCATGTACAGAAAATGCCCAACCTTAGGCTTGTATGACCGGGGCTCATGGCAGGTCACATACATTGCATCATACTACCAACATCTACTTTAAATATTGTACCCTGCAAGGTAGGGTAACTGTGGGTGCTCTTGTAACATAGATTTTATCCTGTGTAATGGTTGTTTTAAGTAGTGCATACTTATGGATAACATGAAGAATGAAGAGGATGACACAGGGTTCAAGAGATTCTGACTCTTTGGTAAAAAACATTGATACCGATCTTTAGTATGTGGTGAGGAAGCGGTGAGGCCAGGGACAGGAGGTATTATTTAGTTTGCACTTCTGACAAATGTTGTAACATCACATCAGCAGTGCTCATGTCCTGGACTTTTTTTATCTCTATAAAGGCAGTTGTGGTTTCAAAGTCCTNACTAACATTTACAGCAATGCAAAGCCAGGGACCAGAAGGACTAAACTTCGAAGTCAATAGACTCTGAAGAAACACAGCTTGAAAATTCTGGGGTGAATTATAGTCAGTTTCTTCACTTTCCTCCTCTGGCTAACACTAGCCAAGAAAGTATTTGACGTTGTAACACTGACGGTAGAATCATCCAAGATTTTTTAAAGTTAAAATCTTTAACCTCTTCAGCATATCTGTTAGCTGGTAAGATGACCTCTCTACCCCTCCAACTACTGTCTTAGATTTTAGGTTGTTTCAGAAATACAGATTCCTAATTCAATTATTAAAGGTTCCTTTATGGGCACAGGTGTAAGATCCTCCTTTTCTGTCCTTCCTCTTCTGTCCTTCCCCTTCTGTCCTTCCCCAAGCCAGGAATGGCTAGCATCTCTTCCTTTTGCAAAAGCTGTTCCCATGTCTTCTGCAAGTGGACATTAGGATAGATGAGGATGTAATTCAAGAGATTATGACATTCTTCTCCCTTTTTGCTTCATTAAATGTTTTTGATTAATATTTTTAATGTATTTGCATATGCTTCTGACTCTCTAGTTCCTTTTACACCCTTCCATAGAAGTGGTAATTAAACTGTATCATTTTTATTATTTAAAAAACTGTAATTTTTCATCTACTAGGTTTCTCAAAACAGCTTTACTCAAATACAGCACAGAATAAAACATCTTAGATCTGAAGGACGTCTACAATCATAAGTTTTATATGAACTATTATAGGTCTCAGCTATTAGAGGTCTAGCTGAAACCAGTGGTAAGTTAGACTTAATTTCTTCTCAGTAGCTGTTACAGTGTTGTGTTTTGGGTTTGGAATCAGAATGGAGTTGATAACACACTGATGTTTTGGTTTTTTGCTAAATGATGTTTATCCTAAGTCAAGGAA